>JAVJAP010000258.1:0-206153 GCA_034770075.1 Aralia elata | reverse complement strand
ATTATCTCGTTACTCTGGCATAAGGTATTCTTTATAATAACAATGTTTTGAAACATTATAAAAATACTATTTTGTACAATAACATAGAAAAAATGTATTTTATTATGCAAAACGACATCGCTTTGAGGATCCTCACCTCGTTATTTGGCTTACTTTTTATTATAATCACATGTCAATTTTAATATTTTCTTGTGTATGTTATTTTTGTTAACGGTCAATATAACAAATTTAAACTAATAAAAAACATTGAAAAAAAAAAAATTATATAAATAATGAAATTGATTTGTTTAGAGGCACATAATTGTACCCATATTTTTATCTACCAATAAATCTTTCCCCTTTTTCTTTTTCCTATCCTGGCCAATCCATGTGACAGGGGCCTCGTACTTCCTCCTCATCATCAGATGTCAACACATTTAAAACTGAAGTACTCTTAATATTTTAAAATGAGAATCTCATTACTTTTAATACTCCAAAAAGTTACAAACCTCTCCTCAAGTTCACCATCATCATTTTATGAATTTGAATCTCTTCGTTATATTTTTTCTTCCAAATTTTATCTAATTATTTATATTTTTTATAATTATAAATATTATAATTAAAATTGATACCAATTAACTAATTTCTTATATTACATAGCAAAATTATTTTAAAAATAAAAGTAATTCGATATTTTTTAATATTTGATATTTGTATGAACAACATATAAATTTTTCATCAAAATCTTTTATAGATGAAAATTCTTTTAATTTCCTTTAAAAGATGAAAATATTTTTTATAATTCTAATTTTTTGTAGAATTGATCTTAATATCATCAACTATCTATTTACATATTTTAGATCATTACTTACCAAATTATTAAATATCAAACTAATTGATGCGTTTGGATGAAATTAGAAGAAATGTATAATGGAGGGGAGTCAAATCCTTATTTTATTATTATTCTATCACTATTATATTAAATACTTAGCACAATTATAGGAGTGGAACAAAAATATATCTTTCAAATTCAAAAATTTACCCCCCCTCACACATATATATATATATATATTTTGTGAAAAAAGAGTTGGTATTATTTAAGAATATATAACTATTCATTAAACATGAGCTTTTATCCACCACTCCTTACTATTTGACTTTTGAACAAAAGTGTTTTCTTAAAATTTACAAATTTTATAAACATTTTTTTCTGTTGAAATCTAAGGAGTATTATTTAATAGTATATAAATATAAAACATTCATTTGGCCCGCGAAATTTTACCAATCACCTTTTATAATTTCTCACCACTCTTGTAAATTTTAAAAACCAAAATTAAATTATCTATAAAGTTTGAAAAAAAACAAAGAAATAGAACATACGTAAAACAATATACGAGTGAAAAAAGTATAACATTCATTTTGAAATGTTAAAAGTTATGTAACATCTTCATAATAATCTTCTACTCCCTCCATCCCGAAAGTAGAATAAAATATAATTTGTACACAAATTAAAAAAAATAAAAATAAAAAAAAAATATTTTTTTTGTTTTAAAAATTTAATCTTAGTGACCCCATTATATAAAGTGATGAATATTTTTTAAATTTAATTTTAGTGACTCCACAAGATTATCTAAAGTGACGAAAATTTTTTAATTTTATTTATTTTTTTAATATATAAATGGACTCTACTAAATGAGATATTTATTTTATTAATTTTATTCTTATTTTTTTAAAGATAAAAAATATTTATATATTTAATTATTTGTTTTAGACGGAAGGAGTAGTAATTTTCTAGCATTGAAGTACAATTTTAAAAAATAAACGTTACGTATGGAGAAAAGCTTTGGTAAATTTGATTAGTCTGCTCTTATCAATTATGATGAACTTTAAGGTCTAGTTAGGTAATTTTCGAACAAGATTCCTGTCACCATGGTTAAACTGCCGGAAAGGTTCCGTCCGGCCCAATATCACAAAAAAACCACGTGTGTTAAGTTTAAATGAACTCGCGGGTGGGGGGTATGTATGAACCCCACTGTACTTGGTTCTTTCGTTACCTTGTGACCAAAAATATGTGGATTGTTATATAGTTATACTTATTTACAATATTACTATAGAACCTTATTGTTTTTAAATAAAGGTTATACTTTCTATTTAAAAAAATAAAATTTTAATTCAAAAAAATTTTAAATTAATTATTAAATTTTAAGTAATTTGTTATCTGTGTTTGTTTTCATAATTTTAAAAACAAAATTATATCAATTTTTAAATTTTATAATTTTAAAAAAAAGTAAAATAAAATTTTAGTTTATTAGTTTAAAAAGAGATGAATTAAAAATTTTATACAACTTTCGGTTGTATATGTAGCAGCTTTAAGATTATGACAAATTATAAAATAAAATAATGTTATTAGACAAAATTATCTTATACTCTAGCATGAAATATCTCCTTATAATAGTAATATTTTGAAAACTTTTAAAAATATTGATTTGGTTCATAACATGAGTGGAAAATATATTTAATTATACACAACGACGTTCATTCTGTCGGTCCTCAACTCCTCCGTTTTTTGCCTTACTCTCCCTTTTGGCCGTACTTTTAAGGGCCCCTTTAATGCGTGGCCTAATGGGCACACACTTTACACATGAATCAAGAGAATATTCACTTGATTACTGTGCATTTTCCTTTGATTTCCTGCGTTTACACACAAGATTCAGGGGAATATGTACAGAAATCAAGAGAATATTCTCTCGCTACCTGTGTTATAGTGTGTGCCGTTAGGGCACACACATTAAGAAACTCCTACTTTTTCATATAATAACGGTGTCAGTTTTAATATTTTTTGTGTATATATTGTCAATATATTAAATTTTAATTTAATAATAATATTGAACAAATATATAAATAATATAATTGATTTGTTTAGAGGCCAATTATTGATACCCATATTTTTTTTATAGCAATAAATCTTTCCCTTTTTTTTATTTTTCCGCTATCCTGGCCAATCATGTGAGGGGCGCCTCGTACTTCCACCTCAGCGTCCGAGTCAAAACACATTTTCAAAACTGAAGCACTCTTCGAGAGGACGACAGAAAGGATGAGAGTTGAGGGACAAAATTGTCTTTTCAGAAGACCCACCACTGCTTTAAATAGAGATGGAGAGAATTGCAGAGGGGTGGCTCACTGTGGATTTTAACAAAGACAAGGGTTTTGCCCTCATTATCCTTTTTATATTATATACTGTTGAAAGTGGTGTGGTGAGGTTGGTGGAAGTTAACTTTTGGCGTTGAAATCACTACTTTTAACAACCGGAGAAGCGGTTTTCCAAGAGGTGGTTTTTGAGGTAAGCATTAGTGGTATTTTGTTTTTGGCTTGTGTATTTTTTTGGCTGGTTTTGAGGTAATCTGACTGCGATTCACTCATTTCTGGCTTGTTATCTGGTTGTTCTTACTCCGATTTTAGTTTTTTTTTCCGGCTGGATCTAGGTTAATTTAGTGGAATCTGTACAATTTTCGATCTCTTTGTTATATCTTTTGTTATATTTTATTTTATCCTTACATTTTCGGTTAGGGAGTGTGTTTTCATGTATTTGTTTTTTCAATGCAGTCTTAGTTTCATTTATGCTTTTGGAATGAGTTTCATTTGTTATTATTGTTTAGAGATTATGGCTGAGGGTTATGTTTTAATGGTTTTTGATTTTGTGAGTTTTGGGTTTTTTGTTTGCTTATTGTGTATATTATGGAAGCTTGAGATATAAATTGAAATTTTTTCTTCTTATTTTACGTGGCACAATTTAAAAATATTTTCGCATTGCCTTATTTTATTTTAAGCTCAGATATTGTTAATTATAAGTTAAAGAAAACGTGAAGTACATTTGTTGTATGGTTTTAATTTTTTGGTTTGGTGTTTTAAGGTACCCGTGTTTTCAGAGAGGGAGAATTGTTTATATGGGGGGGATCTTATTGAGCACCCGAGGGAGGGTTCTATTTTGCTTTGAAGAGGCTTTTTAGTTTTTGCGGAGTGTTTAGGAAGACGCCTGTTCCTGTTTTGGTTGGTTTACTGGATTTTAAAATGGCATATATGGTTCTTCCTTTTGAAACCATAGTTTTTATATCAGCTGTATGCCATGGCACAGGATTAATTGCTCATTCACTCATGTTAAGTGTTACTTTTTCTAATAGTCTAGATTGTTACTGGCCTAATGTCCAAGTCTTTTTCCAATTGAGATTTGGTTGAATTTTAGTGGTATTTACTCAGTACTTGATGTTGTGTATATGCTTTAACTACTGCAGTTGTCATCATGGTGAGGAAGAGGAGAAACTTGAAATTCCAGGTGGGGACGTGAGAGCTCTGGAGTCTCAGGAAACAAGTGGAAGGACGTGGTGCTGGTGCAGCTCATCACTCTCACCATACTAGCAAGCAACATGGGTGGATGGTGGTGCAGCTCAAACGTCCGCCACAGCAAGCAGCAACACAGGTGGTGGGTGGGATCCCCAAGGGTAGGAGGAAGGTCGAGGCTGGGCTCCTCATCAACAACAAGCTGGTGGGGTTTACCAATGGTTCGTTGGAGGGTATGGTGGTGGACGTTGTTGTGGTCAGAGCGTGGTAGGATTGCTCCCCAGCAGTACTATGACTGGGGCCTCCTGGAGTATCAGCAGCAGGGCAGGGGTAACTCAACAGCAGCAGCACCACGGAGGATCACCCACTCCCAGCGCCGTGGCGTGACATGGGAATTTGGTGGCGGCCGTGGAGGGGTTGTACCTCCTTTCTTTCCGGTGGACCTTCTAGGCCATCAGGTACCCGGAGCTGCACCAAGCCAACCCAGGCTCACGGATCAAGCAAAAAGGGTGATGACTCTAGCCCATGGCCTTATGTGAAACCCAGCAGGAGGTGGTTCAGTCTGATGCTCAGTTCATCCAGCTGTTCCCGAGCCAACTTCGGAAGTGGATGCAACAGTTTCAGCATCTTTCTGTTTCAGCAAAAAGAACCCTCTTCCAGTGAGGGTTTGTTCAGACCCTAATCCTGCCTCAAGCAAAATCACTTAGATTTCCTCTGTCGACCAGGCAAAGGGTAGCACTGGTTCCCGGTGGTATTGTGAAGGCCAATCACTTTTTTGTCTGAATTGGCCAGACAAGGATTTATTGTTTTTTTTTTTTCTAATTCCTGGTTAGTTTCTCATTGAGTGTTGTTGTGTTTTTCTGTAATATGTGTATGTGCACAAGTTATGAAGTCGTGAGTTTTTCCTTTGGGCTTGTGTTCATCTCTATGTTCTGCTTGTTATCTTTGGGGAAAATTCATTTTGATGCAATTATGTCTCGCTGTCCTTGATGTTGTAGGTTTCAATCATTTCCTGAGGTCACGTCTCGTGGTGGTCAACCGTGCTTGTAATGGAACAGCTGGTGAAACTGTATAGAGGGGAAATCTCATCTTGGGAAAGCGCCTTCCTGCATATGAATGGTAGAAAGAGTTTATATACTGCAGGGCCTCTCCTCTTTTATGTTCGGAAAGAGTTCAAAATCATTCTCCACTGATGAAGACGATGTTAAAAGATCGGGCAGTGCAAGCGTATTATTTATCAGGATTTTCTTTCATTTGCTGTTTTCAACACTTTTCCTTGAATCAACTTTTTGTTGGCAATAAGTTCTTATGATAATCGAATTAATTTGTGCTATACTGGGGTGCAGTGAGAGAGAGGGGAATGTCAAAGTTGTCATTCAAATTAAGCCCCTCCTCACGTGCTGGACGGGACAACCACTTGGAAATGTTTTTAAAGGGGAGGCAGGCTGATGCGGCCTCAAGAAGCTCGTATCAGGTTTTGGACATTGTTTTGCGTGAATTGCCTACTGCGGATAGGTATAGACTTTAAAAACCATGCCTTTCTGATTAGTCATTAATTCAATTATCATTTATCTTCCTATATTTATATCTTGTGGTTGTTGGATTTGTGTTGTTTTTGGCAATGGATAGTTAGGTACTCTCCTGTTGGCGGGTTCGTTCATTTTTATGGGCCCACTTGATCTCGGACGGGAGGCACGCCATTGGTGAGGGGATTGGGAAAGTTGGCGTGGTTTTTCCTATCAGAGTATCCGCCCAAACGCAGATGGGATTGTGGCCACTGAACATTGGTTTTGTTCTTGTGCATATGTCCCAGAATTTTTTTTTGTTTCTTTAGTTTTTACCCCTCAAGTGTTGTCTCTCCTTACGATGGTTTTAACACACTTGATGGAAGCTGGTTATTGATTCTTTCCCTACATTTCTTGATCAATCACTTGATATACCTGTTAGGAAATCTGGAGGTTTCACACTGTAATTTAAACGGGTTTTGAATTATGCAGATATGTCTTTCCACTGCCTTTATTGAAACCATTGGCCTGTTATAGACTTCGGTCACACAGCTTTTGAATAGGGATGTTTTCTATTCTAAAGGGGGTGGACCATTGTCAGATTCTGGATACGTTGTAAAGCGTTTGGATTCTGTGTCCATAAATCTAGATATGTTTTGTGGATTTTTATAGGGGGTTTCCCCTGAGTAGTACTTGTTTTCCTTTGCATTTACTTTTCATTTGGGTTTGATATTTTTTGGTTATTGGCATACTTTAAATTTACTTACTTTTTTGTCCAAGTTGTTTCCTGTTGTGCATCTATGTGACAGCTTAAATAGGTTCTCTGCTTTTGAGTTCCTAGTTGTTTGCTTTGATGCTTTCGGAGTCTTTCTGGAGTCATCTTGCTGATTTTGTTCTTTGTTTGATTTTTGTTCAGATTATCTTAAAAAATTTGATTATTATAATTGTTCTCAAATGAATCTTCGAGAACAGTATAAATTTACTGATATCCAAAATTTCTGAAAGAAGTACAATCTTGTAGACAAACTGTAACAATTCGCTTAGTGAAGTGCTTTTGCCCCCCCCTCGAAAGGCTGATTCAAAAAAATCTGGATTCTAAAATTCTGAAAAAAAGCCAATGCTGTTTGTACAGTTTTGTACCAGAAATCGCTGATCCATTTTTGTGTGCAATGGTTTGAATTACGTAACTATGGATCTCTTACCACCAACGAGCCTAGTTGGTATTGTTTCTCGTGATAAGGGAACTTAGATGCCCTGGTGGCATCCCACTAGTTAGGTTCCATCTTTCTGGGAAAGAAGGGGACCTTAGGGATGCTTGGGGTGCATCCAACTATATGTGCCATCTTTCTGCTATCTATAAGCTAGCCTTATGTGTTTGGCAGGGATAATTAAGGCTTGTTAAACACACACACACACACCACATATATTCTTTAATTTATCTTTTGATCTTGTTGAAATTATAGTCATAACAATATATTGAAAATATAGAATAATTAAGAAATAAAAATGATTATTTGAAATTATTTTTTTTGGCGTGTATAAAAGCCTGAGCTGAAACACCTAGAAAAGTGTTACATCCATTTTAGTAGTTTCGTACTGTGGATAATATGACGGATGTTTAGTTAACTGAATTTCAGCTGCCCTTCTGATTAAATGCTAGTCTCATGTGCCATGCACTTGATTTATTTGCATGAACAGAATTAAATAAGGCATTGAGTGGGAGTGAGGGTTGAAAGTTACACACCGGTGGTAACATGCCGCCGGAAGTATCGGCATTTTCTGGTCTATACCAATCACAGGCAACACGAGAGGCTGACGTATGAAATCTATGGCTAGATTTTCAATTACAAATTAATGATTCTCATGCCACTCAAAGAAGGCATATTTGTCTGGCTTTGCATGCGTCATGTCTTGACGTGTTATACATGTTTGGATATCAGTTCCCCCCGTTGATGTAAGAGGGAACGATGAAATCGGTGGGTGAGAAGATTTCAGAGAGACATTATGGGTTTGGTTCATAAAACATACTCAATGGCCCTGTGTTTACAAGTTGGGCAAGTTCCAACAAGAGACCAAAATTATCTGCCTATGGAGGTTTGTGTTTAACTTTCCATCTACATCTAGCAAATCTCACAGTTTATGCATAAGGGCTAATGTTATGATTGTTTTGCAGGTCTGCAAAATTGTGTGAGGGACAAAGGTACTCGATAGCGGTTAAATGAGAGAACAAATTAACTGCTTGTGCTGAAGGTTACCTGTCAGCGTGCCTAGTGACAGGGAGTCCTGGATATTCTTCGGGTTTGTTGCTGCTGCAATACCTCTAGTTCTGGCGCCCGAGTGTTTCCATACTCTTGATTTGGCATTATATCGCTTGTGCTTGTCCATTGTTTTGATTACTAATTTTATCATTCAGTGCTGCTCTTCTGAATTTTGATTTGGGTTAGTTTTCCGAAATGATATGAGCAGTCCAATTTCAAAAGGCCAGCAGTTTTTTGTTCCATCTTATATTTTGTGTGTGTTCTTTTTCTGTAAGTTCTTTTCTTCCTGTATATAGTTTACCCAATACAAGAGTTAAAATAAATTGGTTTGGTTGATGGGTCCCAGAGAATCGCAATCATTTTGATAAACAATTCAGAGGCATCATAATAGTGTAGATTAGGTCACGTGGTAAAGTATTAGTTACGTGGAGAATGTTTCTAGGTTTGGCCTTGTAGCTTTAGAACCTTGGATTTGGATATGAAAAAAAGCATTCACCATTTTCTATAGTAGCAGCCACATCTGTATTTCTTGATCATGCACAGCTGGTTTTTGAATTGTCTGTGGCGCATCTGTACTATTGGAGTAAAGGTCTTTCTCATGGTCAAAAGTTCCTGTTCTCTTGTGTGGGTTAAGGGGCCCTTTCTTAATTGCAAAGGGTTATCTTTCTGTCCACTCTGTCGCGTGTGTGTGCATGTATGTGTATATGCCCACAAACTCTCTCTTGTCCCCTAGTCTTTCCCACATAAGCCAATATTAAAAGAAAACTTCTCTAGTTGTGATGATATATAGGCCATTCAAGTTCGACACTTGAGTGGCCACTGTACGTTACCATATTACGTGATTACATTGTGTGATCATGTTGTGTTGATAAAGTACCTCATGTGGTGCTAATCATACTCTTTACTTGAATCGTTCTGCAGACTGTCATATCTATAATGCATATGCGGAAGATCCATATGCAAAGAGTTGTGGGTAATAAAAATTAGTGACAAGCTGTGCCTCTGTAGAAGCTAGAATTCTGGTGGCTCTGCTCCATGGGTAATTGACAAATTTTCTATTTTTGAACTCATTTTATCAATATTCATATTCTTGATGTAGTCATTCCGTTGTAAAATGCTGTTTCTTGAAGGCTCTTGAGTTGGCCAATTGAATGAACTTAGTGTCGTCGTTTTGTGTGCCTAGCTGAAATAACCATGAGACAGGTCGAGAGGAAGGGATGTCTACCCCAAGTTGGACAATGGTAATATGAAATGAACAATGGTATAATCTTTGCCTTAAACTAAAACTACTACAACTATAGCATGTAGGTCCGTCTATGTTGTTAAATTGTTGGTGGTATGCGGTTTTATATAAATTCCACTCCTTTCATGCGTGACCCATTGTTATGGTTTTTGCATGTGCTCTTTTCCTGTGTGATCTAATCTTGCAATATGTGTGCATAATTTTTTTAGATGTGTGGCTTTTTAACTTCTCATTACAAGACATAGTTCTAACTAGTGTCATAGAATTAACCCTATAGACCTCCACCGAGTGCCTGTGCTACTGCTTGGAATAAATTGCCGAGGCGATCCACCCAACTCAGGAGCCATAAAAGTACTTTTTGCGAGTGAGGAATCCTAGAACTCTGTGTTTAAATAGGACGAGATTTTGATTGCTAAAGTCTGCATAAAATTTTCTCTTTCAAAAATGTGATTGAATGAGATTATAAAAATTAATATTATAGCCATAGGTGAAAACATGTAAAGTGTGTATATGTGCCACAAATGAGATATGTCAAGGGGACACTTGCTTTGCTTTGGTTGGATAATTATGTTCATACTGCTCTTAGAATTCACATTACTTTATGGAGTCATCCCTTGGTTCCTGTGACCATGTGTAATGGTTTTTTATCTGCCTCGTAGACCCTAAAGGTGAAGAAATCATCTTTAATCAGTGTGCCTTGGAAAAATATTTCCAAGGTGCTTGTTTGAATATGATGTTGAATAGCAGTAAGTAAGCCATGACTTCCCATGGTTTAATAATTCCATGGGAATATGTTTGCGTTTGCTTAAATAATGTTCTCCGGGTGCTCATTGAAATTCAAATATCAGTGGGGTGATTGGTGAATTGGTGGTTTAGTTTAGCAGAGTTCGTCAAACGTAGTAAAATAATAGTGCATTGGATAAATAATACTGTGAAGTAACATACAAACTACAAAACCATATAATTTATTCTAGCAGGAAATTGTTACATTAGGCTCTTTCATTATGATGTGGAGGCTTCAGCATTGAAGCTTACAATAATCATTCAAAGTAATGCATGCTTATTACTTGGAGGGTCCCTATTTTTGTGGGCGAGTCCATCTTCTGTTGCTATATACACAACAAACGGTCATCATAAAATTGTATTGAAGCAACATATTTCTAAATATTAATATACTTTGTTTCAGAAAAATGGGGTTAAATGGGGGCATAGTAAACAGTTTGGATTTGTGTAAAACTTCCGCGGAAATGTGCAAGATAATCTGGCCCGTGGGTTTTTGTTCTGAGCTTGGCACAAATAGGTGTATGGATCTCTGGCCATGGTATTTATGCTTTGAGACCATCCCGTTGTGCTTTTAATGTTTCATATACAGTTGATGGCTCTGGTGTGTTGCTCTCTATACCTAATACAATGGGGTCTTCTTTGTAGGCAATTTAATCCGAATCTGTGCGCCCACCAGCTAGTGGCCAGGTCGCTGATCAGGTTGAAAGAGTGTTGAAAAACCATAGTAAACCAAGGAAGCCATGAGGTTTATACTCTCGAAGAAGGAGCTTGACACTGTTTAATTGTTATTCTACCGGACAATGAATGGCTCTCTGTATAGGTATGGAAATTCGAAGAAGAAAAAAATCATATGGGCATTGGGTTTTATTTTTGTCTAGTCTCTGTGAAAGTATGTTAATAGTCATGTACTATTTCTAGGTTGATATTGAGATGTTTGCATTTGGCAGGTGATGCTGAAGGAGAATTTGTGGAGACTGACCTTGGGAATAGTTCCTCCCAGTGCTGCTTGACAAAAGCATGTTTGATTAAAATGTCAAAGCAGCAGTATCTTGCGAATTGGTGGGCCTCTGAAAGATAAACGTGATGAAGGTTGGGAGGAAGAAATTACGGTTCTGGTGTGATGCACTCGAATCAAGGCGCATTCCCCTTGGATTAGCGACACGCCTACTATAATTTTTGGTGCTGATGGGTTACTCATCCTCACCCTGGGGAAGTATTCAAGCCCTTCGATAGCAGCCGGTTAAGTTTTTAAGTTTTGATGTTGAGCTGTTGTGGGTGGTTTGGTTGTTTTGTAATTTTCATGACATTTTATGTATTATCCTTGCTTTCATTTGATAACAGTTTATTTTGAAGGGAAATGAAGGTTGTTTGCTTTCTCAAGATTTGGCCAGAAGATTACCAATGTATGCTGGGCCTACAGTTTGGTTGCGCAACGCACTATCGGACAAGCAGCTTCATACAGGATTTTGTTCAAGCAGCTGGCAGGATGTCCAACGAGAAGGGGTTGTAACTGGTGGCCATGATAAAAGTGAGGATCTCTCATCTCTCCCTCTCTCTCTAAAATATTATTAAAACAATGTTGTTATGAAATCCTAAACCCCAAAAAAGTGGCATTTTTGTGTTGGGTTTGCCATTATGAATATTTTTTTGCAGTAATTGATTGTTGGATCACCAACTCAACCTTTTTCTTTTGTGTGGACTACAGGGAACTGTCCTTATTTCATTCCGTAGGAGCAACTGGGCAAGAAACCGCCAGCGCATATATTTTGTTACAGGTATTTTATAAATGCTTTTACTTGGCATATTTTAGGTCTGCACTATTTGGAGTATGTCATTTCTGTCTTGTGGGCCTAATGATGAGTTCTAATCTGTAGGGATGGTGTCAGTGAGGGGAACAGTTCTATCAGTTTATGCTATATGTGAAACTTGAATGCATATTCGCAAGGTGGTGAATTCATGCAAATTTATTACTTAATATAATATTTGTTTTGGTTCGCTAATGCTATTCTGTCTTGGTTTTTGCTTATTTGTCACTTGTATTTGAGTGCTTGTGGAGGTTGAATTACAAATCTAAAAAGCTCTGTTGCCTTGTTCATGTCTTCTATTCATAAAATAGGCATGTGCCTCCACGTAGAGCCCAATTAATCAGCCTTCCGTGTTACATTTTGTTGTGGTCCAGAAACGCCATCACACGAGGTTGTTTTGCCAACAATCATCGGACCGTAATCAAGTTGGACAGGAGTGGAAAATATCCTCCCTGGTATTCCTTTTTCCATTCCCTCGGACATTGTGTTATGAATCTAATGTAATGCTTTAGGATGATATTCTGATGGTGTAAAGCTTTTTCTCTATGTGAAATTTACAGGGACTGTTGTAGACTCTAAAATCCTGCCACCCAACCGAGTTCGACTTTTTATCTGTGCAGCCATGCTGGCATGTCAAGTAAAAATATAATACATGATTTTGAAATATTTTAGGATCAAGTGAATTTTTAGGAGAGATTTTGGTTTTGTGGTATTTATTTGGATCCCACTCGTTGTAACAGGGAACTAGCCGGCCTGCACATTATCATGTCCTTTGGGACGAGAACAAGTTCTCAGCAGATGGTTTGCAGTCTCTTACGAACAATTTGTGTTCTACGTAAGTCCACTTTTAAAACAACTGTTTGTGGTGGATTAGATTCAAACTTTGGACTTATTTACTACCTGCAGCTTCTTGTGGCATCATTTTAAACCCTGCTCATTTTTTTTATTTATGTTTTCAGATATGCTCGGTGCACACGCTCAGTTTTCGATAGGTGAGCGGCTCTACTAATGAAAGTGTTAATGAACAGAGTTCTTTTTGATTTGTTACATTTAGATTTATGTTGTGCTTGCTACTGTTTTCAAAGTATCAGTTGAATTAATCTCTTTTCTCTCTTCATGGCAGTACCACCGGCATATTATGCCCACTTGGCAGCTTTCCGTGCTCGCTTCTATTTTGGAGCCAGAGGACATCTGATAGTGGCTCAATGACAAGTGGTGCAGTCCGCTGGACGTGGGGGAATGGGTATTGGACGAAGCACCAGGGCTCCGGGTGCTAATGCTGCCGTCAGGCCCCTACCGGCACTTAAAGATAATGTGAAGCGGGTGATGTTCTACTGCTAGGTGTTTGTTTTGTGATAATGTGAAGACATAAAACTATGGTTTTGTCATGGGCTGATGGCCTTGGTGAAGCTCTTATACGTTGGTACTTTTTGTATTTATTCCTGCACAGTTGTTGCATGGAAAATAACATGTTCTGTAGGTGGTGAATCTTGTGTTTTTGGATGCGTCATGTGTGTTTTTGCCTATGAAGGCTTTTGTTTATTTTGTGCCTATGAAGGCATTTGTTTATTGTGTGTTTTGAATCAACGCATATCATAAATGTGATCGAGTGTGCTATTATTGCATTTTGGATTATTGTCTCATGCTGTGCTGTCTATATTACAGGGCCTGTTTGTCTCGTGGATGTTTCCATGTGTTTATTGGTCTCCAAAAATGGTCGGATGAGATATGATTTTGTATAAATTTTGTCTCTTGATATTGCTCTGGCAAAATTAATTTTAATTGTTTTAGCGATAATTGATACATCAAGCGATACTTCTTGTTTTGGTACAATTATTTTTGTTTTTTGGTAATTTCAGTGTTTTAATTTAACACTCTTAGAAATTACTTTTTGATTACAGTTTTTTTTTTAATTTCATATACTATTTATTATTATTTTTAAAGTTATTTGATATTTCAAAAGAAAATTATTTAAAATTATTTTTTTTATTTAAGAATATAATTCATCATTAAATAGTTTTAAAAATAACAAAATTAAAAATAACAAAATATAGTCTATGGAATTAAAAAAATAATAATCATGGGATAAATATTCTGTTTTGGAAATAAATTAGTGCGAAGAGTTTTATTTCACTTGGCATTTTTGCAAATAAACATGGAGTGACATTTATCTCTTTTTTGAAGGCGCAAAAATCAATTTTCTTTTGTAGAATCAGTCCTCTTGGATGGTCAGCAAAGTAACTGATTGCCATTTTCATATTTAGCATCCTTTGCCTTTCATCTCCTGAAAGGTTGAAAGCGGAACTTAACAGCACTTTGGAATGACTTTGATTACTACTAATGAAATCAGAGATTATTAGAGGGTGTTAAAGTGTAACATACTTTTGATGTGGGTTTGCTAATATATATATATATATATATATTTTAATTCTTTAGTTCTAGCTCTATTAATTCTTCAGTTTTAGCTCTATTAGTTATCTGAGTGCACCCCAAAGTATTTTTCGATGTTTTAACCGTTTAAAAGTGAGTGTGCATTTTGTTTAGTGCAACGAATTTTGGAGGCATTTTGTTGAGCTAAAAAAAATTTTGGGATGCATTTAGAAGGTGCATTTTGTTTAACATAAAAGATTCTTGGGATGCACTTAAATACATTTTAAACATTGAGGTGCAAACCGCAACTATCCTACAAACTTTGAGGTTTAAACTGTATTTTAGTCTAAATTAGGAGAGTATGGTAACTTACAGACTTGGATAGACAACAATGGAATAAGTCGCAACAGGGCTGAACAACAAAACAAGGCTACAACAGGATTGGATAAGAAAAAGAAGATAATAACTGATAGAGCTAAAACTGAAGACTTCAAAGATTTGAAAGTCCACAATAGAGCCGAATAAGATTACAGAGCAGTAGAGCTAAATAAAAAAGTTAATTGTTAATAAAGTAGGCACTAGAAGAACAAAATAGTGCTAGTTCACTAACCCTTAAAGGCATCGGTAACGTCAAAGGCGTATAATAAATTTTCCATTCTCCCTTCGAAACTTGGAAGGAAATTTCAAACGTAATCGGTTACACTACTCAATACATAGTCATAATATCCCGACCAAAGATCACAACGTAGTGGTAAGATCTCTCTTTTTACTACGTAATATCAGATATTCAAGTCTATCCTTCAGCAAAATCAGAATCAGCTGACGTTACATATTGAACGTAAGGTTTCTGTAGGTTCCCATCTTGATCCTTTCCCCCGATTCTCTCTATACCCCTAAGATTGAAATATATTCTTAAAATTAAGTCATGTGCACATTTGACTTTACATAAGAGACAACCATTTATGAGTTTTACTATATATTACAAAAATTTTATGTCGAATTACAATTGCGACGTATATCAATACATGAGATTGAATAGGATTATAAGTTGACCCATCATATTAAATGTTTGATTAAAATAGTTACTGCTAATAGTTATTCACGTAAGTGACAACAAAAATATTTATATATAAAGTCACAAAATATATCATTTTCTATTATTTATTGGATAAAAGGAGGATTCAAATCCTTATTAAAAGGAAGGACAGGTCAAGTGAACCGGAGTCTAGTAGAAAAGGAGCAAGCACCCACACATTCTCAAAAGTTATCCATTCAAGCTAGGTCGTGAAGCAATATGGATTAATCTAAAAGGCTTTCAATTCAAATAAGAAAATACTAAGAGATCTTATATGATATCTATCAAAGCATATCAATAATTTTCATCTTTGCTAGCAAGATCTATAGTGACTTTAATTTATATATAAGTGATCTCTAGATAATTTATGAATCTCTGTTATATCTTCTGTGAACGAATAACTGATATTTTAATAATATTATCTTAGTGGACTATCCCTTGTCAGTGAAAAAGAAGAGTGGAGTAAGAGCTTTTAGTTACTATGAATAACTTAAAAGTACTTGTTTATTTGTTATTTATGCATTTTAATTTTTTGTACTTTAATATTTTGTTTAGTTGTTTGTCTGTGAAGAGTTGAAGCTTCCAAATCAATTTGAATACTTTTTAATATTCTTTCACATCATAATTGCTTTGATTATTTAACCTTAACTAATTTGTAGTTTTTAAAAAAGAAATTTACAAAAGACTATTCAATCCCCGTCTAGTCTATTTTGTTACCACAAGGAACCTAACATCATCATAACTTCAAGGTCTTGGTCATTCAAAACCGAGGGTGTCTCCTTCAAAATACACACAGGGAAGGATGTTAAATTAACATGCGAGTCTATTCATTTGATGATTGTTAATAGTGAGAATTATTTGATTTTGATCATGGGTTGAGGATGGGTTAATTTGACCTGCAAGAGGAAGAAACCAAAAATATCTTTGACGGTCGTCGGGAGATACGTTCGATATAAGAGTAAGTATCAAAATGAAGAGGAGGAAGATCGAAAATATGCAACAGAGGGCTAGAGAGAATTCATAGAGAGAAAGTAGGGAAATTAGAGTTTAAATTTTACCTTCAGGGGTCCTTTGATATTTATAGATACTTGTTGGATCATTCACGTGTATTGAACTTACTCTCGAATGATGATATGTTCACCTCGTTATTGGTTAGGAGTACAAACTCAACATATAAGGGGTGTCCTTAAAACAGATGTAAAGCTACTTCTAATAGCTTTCTAGAAGGTTGACAGGGACGTGATCATATCTTTGACATTGTTTTTGGTAGGACCATTGGTCAAGTGTCACTATAGGAAGGCCGCTTCGCCTTTAATCCTAAAGGGGGGGTCGTAATCATGAAGCTGGAACGAGGGTCGTTGTGACCCCCGATAGCTCCTATCGGATGTTCGGAGTATTTATTCTTCACCTTTGCCTAATTCTGCGAAGAGCTTTTGTGCTAAAGACCCGAACGGTTTATCTGGACCCGAAGAATTGGAGAGACCTCTTCAGGGGCTGATATATCCTAAACAATGACATAATCTAGAAAATGACATAATCAAACATGTCCATACAGGAAGGCTCACAATATATGAGAATTTATTCCAAACATGCAAAAAGTAAAATGCCCTTAGTAAATAAACGCTTTGACAGTGTATTAGCTACACCTTACTTTATTAATTAAGCGCCATATAGAGCTCTTATTCCATCAATATCATCAGAACTTGGTGTTATTGCTTTCCCACCCGAATAGTTGGGCCACATGATTGCCCTTGATCATCACTATGGCGAAGCCTAAGCGTGTGGCCCAATTCATGCAGGCCACACTTTTCAACCCAAAATTTAGTAGGAGTTGGATCCGCAATGAACCAATTCTCAGTCGCATCAAAATGTAAAATCCTTCCAGTGTCTGTGAAAAACCCATGGGCCAAGACACTTTCATCACTGATGCATGGGCCCATGTCGCCATGATCCACACTAAAAAACCCAGTACATATGAGCTCATCTAAAGCAACTTCTTGAAAAAAGCAACTTATTATTTGTTGCACCAACCCAAATAGACATAACTTGTTTTATAGCATTGTGCACGACAGAAATTCATGCTGATCACTTATATTCCTTCCAAACTTCAACTTATAGATATGAATCCAAGTCTCTTGGCAAAACTCTGCACTGGTTTTTTTCTCTCAGCAAGTTTGAGGGTTCTAAATCCTTTCCACCCATCAACTTGTTGGAGAAGGTATTACAGATAATGTATCTAATACAACATTCACAAGCTCAAAAGCAGGTTCGTACCTGTTATACAAGCCTAGATACACAACATAATAACTTTTAGAAGTCAAGTTACTACTTGTTACAATTGCACAAAGTTGGTATGGTAATAAGCTCATTATTTATAAGGGTTTTTATGTCTTTTAAGTCTAGATAGTTAGGAAGACAATTAGTATAAAATATAGTAGCTTAGTTAGTAAGCTGAGTAAAAAAAGGCTAGTTAACAAATTTTCTTTTCTTAGCTCTGTATCGGTATTTTAGCTGATGAATATTCATATTGAAATTTTCTAGATTGTGAATTTTGTGAAACTTGTCATGGTACACGTAACGGACGTACTTTATTTATAACCCCTAACAGTAAAAAGAGAGACCGTAGGAAAGGAATTCAGACTATGGTAGTGTCTTTTCTTACTCGCTTTCATACTACCATTGATGATATCGGGCACACCACATTGAGGCATTGCCATCATGGATATTATTTCAGCGTCAAGGCTTTCGGCTGCCTTGAGATGAAAATTTTGCTGTATTTTGGGACCCATTGTGGGGCCCTTTAATTTTAGTTTTACCCTTGGCGGGCGCTTTTAGCTGTTAAAGACCCTTGGAGCTTTTCCCTTTTTACTTGGCGCTTTTTTTTTAAATTTTTTTTATTGCGCCCTCGGTGTTTGCCTAATTTTATACTAGCAAAATATACGCAAGTATACGCAATCAACTAATAATATAGCAGCAAGAAGAGTATTGTTCCCACGAGAAATACTAATAATTTATTAATCCAACTACTAATTCTTAATTTTATTTAAACAATTGAATTTCAGATTTTAAAACAATTAAATAAACTTAATTAACTAATTACCCAAAAAATATCACCAGATTAAAAGACTAAGATTATAATTTTCCCCAATAGTTCACTTGAATCTCTTCACTCTCTCTTTAATCAGTTAATTATATCGACTTGTCAACTAAGAATTCATAAGTATTTTATAAAATCCTTTTCCAAGAATTCTATAACAATATTTACTCCAATTAATTCATTATATTCCTATGCAAATTAATTAAGAATAAATTAATTAACATCAATTCTTAAGCAAGTTGCATGCGGTATATAGGTATATTCTTATCCTATACACAATCCAATTATTCAATATCACAAGAATAATTAAGAACACATGTTATTATATTGAGATCTAACCTTAGAGTATATCTTCCAATTTTATCTAGGGTTTATTAGATAATTGTTGATCAGACAATTATAGAATTAAATATAAAATATGAATAAACAAATCAGTCATAATCAACATAATCAGAAGAGAGTGATTTAATCCAAGCTACCTATTGAGTTCCATTGCAATCTTAACAAAAAAATTAGTTCATATTAATAAATAAAATAACCATAACAACAAATCTAAAAATTATCTTAAAAGTATAAGAAATAAAGATGAGAATAAAGAATAAACGGTCACAACCAAGCTTCACTCGTCTCACTAGTCCTTGAAACCTTCAAGTGCCTTCCTCAAAACCCTAGCTACTCTCTAAACTCTATAACTGTATTTTTCTGATTAATATTCACTCCCCTCCAATTAACCCTAGACAGAGGTATTTGTTATTTTTCAGAGGCGCAATGTAGATCTAGAAGGGAGGTTGAATAGATCTTCAAAAGTTTTTGGTTTATTAGAGAAAGTATTACAAGTAGTTCATTTGATCAAATTGATTTTGCACAGCGGAATATTAGTTTGAAAGTTCCCCTTTAAGATTTATAAATATCTCAGTTCTGAATTTAGTTCATGTGAAAGTTGGCCATTCATCACATACATCAATCTCATCAAATATAAATGACAGAATGTAAAAGACAGAAAGTAAATGACACATGAGAGTTTTAAGTGGTTGGTGAGTTATAATACTTGGAAGGATACACAACAAGGACGCCGATGCTTTTCAATTGGTTATACTAATTTTTCTCCATAATTTGTAGGAATTTACTCTGACTGATGAGTTTTTAACTTTAGGGTCAAGGGGCAATTGTGGAGTTATTGGAGAAGACACTACCAACAATCTTAACCCAAGTGGTTTTTTTTTGGGATTGAAAATCGTATTTTAATTATGTAAAAAAGACAGGGTATTTTGATTATGTTGAAAAAGTATTTTGATTGAGTTTTTAGATATGATGTTTCGTAAAATATATCTGTTAGAGTAAATTGCACTTTGATTCCACAAGTTTATTTTAGTTTGCACATCACATCATATAATTCAAAACGTTACACTTTGCATCTTAACTTTTAGAAAAGTCGGCACATAACACTCCCGACCCAAAAATTCGTCACTAAAAGTGCAAAATTCGTCGCTAACCCTTCACTTTTAGCGACGGATTTTGGGTCGGGTGTTATATGCTGACTTTTCTAAAGGTGGGATGCAAAGTGCAACGTTTTGAATTATAGGATGCAATGTGCAAAATGGAGTAAACTTGGTGGATACAAATTACAATTAACTCTATCTATTATGATATTCTGGTATTGTTGATGTTTATTTGACTGTTTTGTGTAATTTTCACTGGTTACTAATAACAATGTCATTGATGTGTTGAAAATATCTACCAAGTGAGTTTTGAGGTTTATGATCTGATGCAACTAATGCAATACCGGTAGGTACTCTTCCTGAATTGGACATGTTAATTCTTGGGAGGTGGAACCAAAGAATGTCCAGTATTTAGTTATCTTAGTCTTTTAAATAAACAAATTCAGCTTTTAGTATTTAGCCTAAATGCTTGCCATCAATTTCATTTCTAAGGGTAAGTCAAACAGCCTACTCCTAGGAGATGAATGTGTTTTCGGACTTGAGAATGAACCAGAGAGCATCTACCGTACAAAAGTGATAATGGGGAAAAAGCCGAACTTATTGTTCAACTGATATGATGGTCTAAAATGACAATAAAATAGTCAGATATGAATTTTTAGCTGGCAATGGAGATTTAGTCAGCTATATGAATTATACAATAAAAATTGATAAAAATAAATAAATAAAATGAAAATGAATGTGTTTTCAAGTTGTCAGGTTATACAAAAGTGATAATGGGGAAAAAGCCGAACTTAGGGCCGAAGATAAGTAGAGCTTAATGCTATCCTTGATATGTATCATCGTGCATCTTTTGGTTTATATTACCCTCGCGGGAAGAAAAGGGAAATGTAGTGGGTTTCTTGCGCGGCCCACTTTATTTTTTAGACCAAAACTCTACTTACTTTAATAAAGAATCCACCTGTACTCCGCTATTTGTAAACTTTATTTGTACTACGTCTACTAGATTGTTAGTGTACCAAGATTTTATTGATTATTCTTGGGCATTACTCAAAACTTCTTGGGGAAGCAAGTTGTTGGGTCTTGTATATATAAGAGAAATGAGTGTTCAGGTGGAAGTATTGCAGTTTCTTGAGTCTTTCAATTCCTTGCATTGCCTTTGTATTTCTTGTGTACTTTCTCTTTAGCAGTGAAATCTCTATTTATTTTAATCTTTAGTTACCAAAAAAACCTCTATTCCCTCTCCGATCAGTTACAAAGTGGTGTGGTGTGGTGAGGTTGGTGGAAGTACCTTTTTTCGTCTACTTTTAACAACCGGAGAGCGGTTTTCCGAGGGGTGGTTTTGAGGTAAGCATTAGTGGTATTTTGTTTTTGAATATTTATTTTCTGGTTTTTAGGTAATCTCACTGGGATTCACTCATTTCAGGCTTGTTATATCTTTTGTTAAATTTCATTTTATCGTACATTTTCGCTTTTGGAGTGTGTTTTCATGTTTTTTGTTTTTGTCACTTTCATGTGTTTTAAATGTAGTCTACTTCCATTTATGTTCTGGAATGGGTTTCATTTGTTGTTACTTGTTAGTGTTTTGAGATTATGGCTAGGGTTTTGTTTTAATGGTTTTTATTTTGTGAGTTTTGGGTTTTGTTTGCTTATTGTGTATTTATGAGCTTTAGATTAATTTAATTTTCTCCTTATGGTACATGATCAAATTTTTCCGATTGAGATTGATTGATTTTTGTTCTATTTACTCAATACTGTTGTTTTTTATATGCTTACTGCAGTTGTCATCATGGTGAGGAAGAGCTCGGAGTCTCAGGAAACAAGTGGAGTACGTGGTGCTGGTGCAACTCAGCCTCCGCTACAACAGCAGCAGCAGGGTGGTGGTGGTGCAGCTCAATTGCCGCCACAAAAGCAACAACAGCAACAAGGTGGTGGTGGATACCAAGGTGGAGGAGGTAGAGGCTGGTCTCCTCAACGACAAGCTGGTGGGTATGGTGGTGGACGTGGTGGTCAGCATAGTGGAATGACTCCCCAGCCGTACTATGGTGGGCCTCCTGAGTATCAGCAGCAGCAGGGCAGGGGTACTCAACAGCAGCAGCAACAACAGCTACGAGGACCACCACCCCAGCACCGTGGCGGTGACATGGGTGTTGGCGGCCGTGGAGGGGTTGTACCTTCTAGGCCATCAGTACCCGAGCTGCACCAAGCGACCCAGGATCTGCATCAAGCAGGGGTGATGACTCAGCCCACGCCTTATGTGAAACCAGCGGAGGTGGTTCAGTCTGATGCTATTTCATCCAGTGTTCCTGAGCCAACTTCGCAAGTGATACAACAGTTTCTTCATCTTTCTGTTCAGCAAGAACCCTCTTCCAGTGAGGTTGTTCAGCCTAATCCTGCCTCAAGCAAATCACTTAGATTTCCTCTTCGACCAGGCAAGGGTAGAACTGGTTCCCGGTGTATTGTGAAGGCCAATCACTTCTTTGTTGAATTGCCAGACAAGGATTTGCACCAGTATGATGTGAGTTCCTTTGGTTGTGTTCATCACTATGTTCTGCTTGTTATATTTTGGAAAATTCATTTTGATACAACTATGTCTCACTGTCTTAATACTTAGGTTTCAATCACTCCTGAAGTCACGTCTCGTGGTGTCAACCGTGCTGTAATGGAACAGCTGGTGAAGCTGTATAGAGAATCTCATCTTGGAAAGCGCCTGCCGGCATATGATGGTAGAAAGAGTTTATATACTGCAGGGCCTCTCCCTTTTATTTTGAAAGAGTTCAAAATCATTCTTACTGATGAAGATGATGGATCGGGCAGTGCAAGGTATTGTTTTATCAGAATTTTCTTCATTTTCTGTTTTCACTTTCTTATAACCAACTTTTTTGCAATATGTTCTATTAATCAATTTAATTTGGCTTCCTGGGTGCAGAAGAGAGAGGGAGTTCAAAGTTGTCATCAAATTAGCTTCACGTGCTGACTTGCACCACTTGGAAATGTTTTTAAAGGGGAGGCAGGTTGATGCGCCTCAAGAAGCTCTTCAGGTTTTGGACATTGTTCTGCGGGAATTGCCTACTGCTAGGTATAGACTTCAAAAACCATGCCTTCTGATCCACCTTCTGGTGTCATTATTCATTTATCATTATCTTCCTTGTGCGTGTGTATATTTATATATTTATGTATTGGTGTTGATTTGGTTGGTTTTTTGGTCGATGGATATAGGTATTCTCCTGTGGGTCGTTCATTTTATTCCCCTGATCTTGGACGAAGGCAGCCATTGGGCGAGGGATTGGAAAGTTGGCGTGGTTTCTATCAGAGTATCCGCCCAACACAGATGGGATTGTCACTGAACATTGGTTTGTCTTGCGCACATGCCAAAGATTTTTTTTTGTTTCTTTAGTTTTTACCCTTAAGTTTTCTAATCTCTTACGATTTTAAACAGTCAACTGAAGCAGTCATCGTTTCTTTCCGCACATTTCTTAATCAATCTCTTGATATACTTTTAGAAATCTGCTATCATACTGTAATTCATACTTTTGATGATGCAGATATGTCCTCTACTGCCTTTATTGAACCACTGCCTGTTATAGACTTCATCACACAGCTTTTGAATAGGGATGTTTCTTCTAGGCCATTGTCAGATGCTGATCGTGTAAAGGTTTGATTCTGTTCCATAAATCTAGATGATAACTTGTGGTTAAATCTGTTCATTGACTATGTTCCTTTTATTGTTCAGGGTTGTTTTCTATGGTTTCCCCTAGTGGATTTGTTTTTCCTTGCATTTTTTTGTTGTTTGAATTTTTACGCGTCATACTTCCATATATATATATGGGTCCTCCTAACATGTACCCTAAGTACACATGCTAAACACACAGTTCAAGGGTATATTTTCTTGAACTGTGTGTATATTCCCTTGAACTTGGTGCAAATGCAGAAATCAATAATATATACACAGTTCAAAAAAATATACCTTTGAACTGTGTGCTTAGCATGTGCCATTAAGGCACATGTTAAGAAATTCCTATATATATATATATATATATATATATATTCTGCCTTGGTTGTTTCCTGTTCCAATTATTGACACTTGTGTAGTGGCCGCTTTTGATCCTAGTTGTTTGCTTTATGCTTTGAGCCTTTGTGGATTCATTTACTGATTTTTGCTTGTTTAATTTTGTTCGGATTATTAAAAAAATGATTATTATGATTGTTCAAATGATCTGGAGAGCAGTTTGTATTTGCTTATCCAAAATTTTTGAAAGAAGACAATCTAGCAGAATAACTGTGATGATTCGCTTATTTGAAGTCTTTTGCCTCAAAAGGTGATTCTGGATTCTAAACTCTGAAAAAGCATGCTGTTTTTTTAGTTTTTATCAAAAATCTGATCATTTTTATAGCAATGGTTTAACAAAACGTAACTGTGGAACTCTTGCTACCACAAATTGAGTTGTTCTGATGGCATGGGAACATAAATGCCTTGTGCATCCCACCATAGGTTCCATCTTTCGGGAACTTTGATGCCTTGTGCATCCCACCATGGGTTCCATCTTTCTGAGCTATCTATACTCTAGCCATATGCACTTCATCTAATTAGTTATTGGCTTTATATATTTCTTTCAATTTATTAATGTGATAATTTTTCACTCCCTCGCTCATTTATGCCTTTTCTGAATGTTTTCGGTAGGGATAGTAAGGCTTTTTAAAAACACACATATTCTTTAATTATCTTTGATTTTGTGAAAATATAGTATTCAATATATTGAAAATATAAAACATCAAAAAATAAAAATATTATTTGGAAGTATTTTTTTGGCATGTATAAAAACCTGACTAGAACGCCTAATAAAGGATGACATCCTTTTTGGGACGGAGGTTACTCCTCGGCTTGATATTGGTTTTAGTAGGGTGTATGACGGATTTTAGTTGCTGAATTGCAGCTGCCTACTGATAAATGTCATCTCATTTGCATCACTTGATTTACTTGCATGACAGATTAAAAAAGCATTGAGGGGTGTGAAGGTTGAAGTTACACACCGTGGAAACTTGCGCCGGAAGTATCGCATATCTGGTCTAACATCACAGGCAACACGAGAGCTGATGTACGAATCAATGGCTAAATTTTCAATTACAATTAATGATTCATGCTACTCAAGAAGGCATTTTTTTCTGCTTTGCATGCATCATGTCTGACGTGTTATACATTTTGATATATCAGTTTCCCGGTTGATGAAAGAGGGACCATGAAATCAGTGGTGGAATATTTCAGAGAGACATATGGGTTTGTAATACAGCATACTCAATGGCCTTGTTTACAAGTTGGCGATCAGCAAAGACCAAATTATCTGCCTATGGAGGTTTGTGTTTAACTTTAATCCCAGCTTGCAATCTCACAGTATATGCATATGCTAATGTTTTGATTGTTTCAGGTCTGCAAGATTGTGGAGGGACAAAAGTACTTAAAGTGGTTAAATAAGAGACAAATTAACTGCTTTGCTGGAGGTTACCTGTCAACGTCCTAGTGAGAGGGAGTCTGATATTCTTCGGGTTTGTGTTGCTGCACACCTCTAGTTCTTGGATGTTTCATACTCTTGATTTGGCACTAAATCTTTGCCTGTCACTATTTTTATTCTGTCTTATTTGCGTGTGGGTCCGGGGTTTCTTTTATGTGATTCCTTTCTTCCTATATATATTTCCCCTATACAAGAGTTGAAATAAATGATTTGGTTAATGTTAGAGATCATTTTTTGATAAAAATTCAGAGGCATCATAGTAGTTTAGATCAGCTCAGTGTTAAAAGTATCAGCACTTGGAGAATGTTCTAGGCTGGTTTGTAGCTTAAACCTTGGATTTTGGATTGGATAGGAAAAAAGCATGCACACCATTATCTATATTAGCATCCACATCTGTATTCCTGTGTGTGCGTGTGTGCATGTATTTGTATATGCCTGTGAACTCTCTCCTGTCCCTTGCTAGTCTTTCCACATAAGCTATATTAAAAGAAAACTTGTCTAGTTGTGAATTGTGTTGCATATAGGACATTCAAGTTCCGCGAACTCTGTCTTGTCCCTTGCTAGTCTTTCCACATAAGCTATATTAAAAGAAAACTTGTCTAGCTGTGATGTATATAGGCAATTCAAGTTCGACATCTTAATGGGGACTCTAGTACTTTACTATATCATCACATTGTGTGATCATGTTGTTGATAATGTACCTTAAATGTGTTCTAATTTACTCTTTGCTTGAATCTTTCTGCAGACTGTCCATCATAATGCATATGCAGAAGATCCATATGCAAAGGAGTTTGGTATAAAAATTAGTGACAAGCTGGCCTCTGTAGAAGCTAGAATTCTGCCTGCTCCATGGGTAATTGATAAATTTCTATTTGTACTCGTTTATCTTATTCATTTTCTTAATGTAGTCATCCTTTGTAAATGCTTCCTTGAAGGCTTTGACTTGGTCAATGAATGACTATTGTGTTTTGTGTGCACAGCTAAAATACCATGAGACAGGTCGTGAGAAGGATTGTCTACCCCAAGTTGGGCAATGGAATATGACGAACAAGGTAATCTTTGGCTTAAACTAAAGCTACTACACTCTAGCATGTAGACTGTCTGTGTTAGTTGAATTTTGTGGTGGCGTGCATAATTACTCTTTTATATAAATCCACTACTTTCATGAATGACCCATTTTATGGTTATGCATGTGCTCTTTCCTGTGTGATATAAACTTGGAATATGTTGCATAACTTTTAGATGTGTGGCTTTTTAACTTATTACAGTACACAATTCCTATTGGTATCATGGAATTACCTAGAAATAGCACCTATATCAGGTTAGGACTACTTTGATTCCTTTTATGAAATTATAAACTCCACCTATACCTGTGCTCGTAATAAATTGCTGAGGCCACCTTCCAACTCAAAGCATACAAGTATTTTTTGCGAGTAGGAATCCTAGAACCCTGGCTAAAAGAATAGAACGCTTTAAATGGAGGAGAATTTGATTCAAAGTCTGCATAATTTTCTCTTTCAAAAATGTGATTGAATAGATTATATAATTACATTGTAGGTAACATGTAAAGTGTGTATATGTGCACAAATAAAGTATATCACGGACACTGTTGCTTCTTCGGTTGGATAATTTGTTCATATTGATCTTAGAATTCACTTTACTTGTGGAGTCATCCCTGGTTCTGTGAAATTCTACCACGTGTAATTGTTGATCTGCTTTAACCCTAAAGGTATGAAATCATATTTAATCAGTGTCTTGGAAAAAATATTTCCAAGGTGTTTGTTATATGATGTTCAATAGCAGTCATTATGCAGTATTACCATGGTTAGATCCATGGGAATATATTGCCTTTTCTTAAATTTTGATAGTTCTCGTGCTCATGAATTCAAATAGTCAGTGGGTGATGTATTGATGGTTTTGTATAGTAGGTTCAGAACGTAGTATGTAGTAAAATAAATTGCAATGGCTAAGTATACTGTGTATATACAAACTACAAAGCATATTATTTATTCTAGCAGGAAATTGTTCAGTGGGATCTTAGCAGGAAATTGTTCAGTAGGCTCTTGATTATGATTGGAGGCTTCAGCATTGAAGTATATTATCATTTAGTAATGCTTGCTATTTCTTGGGTCTGAGTTATTGTGGGGTTGTCCATCTTCTGTTCTATATATGCTGTCATGTATAAGTTATTGAAGCATCATATTTCTAAATATTAATATACTTTGTTTCAGAAAATGGTTAATGGGGGCATAGTCAACAGTTGGATTTGCTTAAACTTCGTGCGGAATGTGCAAGATAGTATGGCCCGCGGGTTTTGTTCCGAGCTTGCACAGATGTGCATAATCTCTGGCATGGTATTGGCTTCTAGACATCCTTGTGCTTTTAATATTTCCTATACATTTGATGGCTCTGTGCTCTCTAACCTAAACAATGGGTGGTTCTTGTAGCAATTTAATCCTGAGTCTGTGCTCCCACCAGCTAGTGGCCATCCTGATCAGGTTGACAAAGTGTTGAAAACTAAGTACTTGGAAGCCATGAGTAAACTCTCGAAGAAGGAGCTTGACCTGTTGATTGTTATTCTGCCCGACGATAATGGTTCTTTGTATGGTATGTAAATTTGACAGAAATAATCATACGGGTATTTTTATTTTTTGTAGTCTCGTGAAAGTATTCAGCATGTCATGAGCTATTTCTTTTGATATTGAGATTTGCATTTTATTATTTTGCAGGTGATCTGAAGAGAATTTGTGAGACGGACCTTGGAATAGTTTCCCAGTGCTGCTTGGCAAAGCATGTTTTTAAAAAGTCGAAGCATACTCTTGCAAATTTGGCCTTGAAGATAAATGTGAAAGTTGGAGGAAGAAATACGGTTCTGGTTGATGCACTATCAAGGCGTATTCCCCTTGTTAGCGACAGGCCTACTATAATTTTTGGTGCTGATGTTACTCATCCTCACCCTGGGGAATATTCAAGCCCTTCAATAGCAGCCGTAGGTTTTTAAGTTTGATTACCTGTTTGGCTGGTTTGGTTTTGTATTTTCATACATTTTGTGTATTATCCTTGCTTTCATTTGATAACAGTTTATTTTGAATGGAAATGAAGGTTGTTGCTTCTCAAGATTGGCCAGAGATTACAAAGTATGCTGGGTTAGTTTGTGCGCAAGCACATCGACAAGAGCTCATCCAGGATCTGTTCAAGAGCTGGCAGGATCCAACGAGAGGGATTGTAACTGGTGGCATGATAAAGTAGGATCTCTCATCTCTCCCTCTCTCTAAAATATTATTAAACAATGTTATGAAATCCCACCCCAAGTGCATTTTTTTGCGTTTCCATTATGATATTTTTTTCAGTAATTGAAGTTGGATCACCAAATCAACCTTTTCTTTTGTGTACTACAGGGAACTGCTTATTTCATTCCATAGAGCAACTGGGCAGAAACCGCAACGCATTATTTTTTACAGGTATTTTATAAATGCTTACTTGCATATTTAGGTGCACTATTTGGAGTATGTCATTTCTGTGTTCCTAATGATGAGTTCTATCTGTAGGGATGGTGTCAGTGAGGGACAGTTCTATCAAGTTTTGCTATATGAACTTGATGCAATTCGCAAGGTGTGAATTCATGCAAATTTATACTTATATAATATTTTTCGGTTGCCATTCTTCTGTCTTGTTCTTATTTGTCACTGTATTTGAGTGCTTGTGAGGTTGAATTACAAATCTAAATCTCTGTTGCCTTGTTCATGTCTTCTATTCAAAAATAAGGCATGTGCCTCACTAGAGCCCAATTATCAGCCTCCGGTTACATTTGTAGTGGTTCAGAAACGCCATCACACGAGGTTGTTTGCCAACAATCATCGTGACCGTAATCAAGTTGACAGGAGTGGAAATATCCTCCCTGGTATTCCTTTTTCCATCCCTCTGCATTGTGTTATGATCTTATGTAATGCTTTAGGATGATATTCTGATGGTGTAAAGCTTTTTCTCTATGTGAAATTTACAGGGACTGTTGTAGACTCTAAAATCTGCCACCCTACCGAGTTCGACTTTTATCTGTGCAGCCATGCTGGCATTCAAGTAAAAATATAATACATATTTTGAAATATTTTAGGATCAAGTGAATTTTTAGGAGAGAGATTTTTGTTTTGTGGTATTTATTTGGATCCCACTCGTGTAACAGGGAACTAGCCGGCCTGCACATTATCATGTCCTTTGGGACGAGAACAAGTTCTCAGCAGATGGTTTACAGTCTCTTACGAACAATTTGTGTTATACGTAAGTCCACTTTTAGAGCAACTGTTTGTGGTGGATTAGATTCAAACTTTGGACTTATTTACTACCTGCAGCTTCTTGCTTGCTGGCATCATTTTAAACCCTTCTCATTTTTTTATTTATGTTTTCAGATATGCTCGGTGCACACGCTCAGTTTCGATAGGTGAGCAGCTCTACTAACGAAAGTGTTAATGAACAGAGTTCTTTTGATTTGTTACATTTAGATTTATGTTGTGCTTGCTACTGGTTTCAAAGTATCCCTTGAATTAATCTCTTTTATCTCTCTACATGGCAGTACCACCGGCATATTATGCCCACTTGGCAGCTTTTCGTGCTCGCTTCTATTTGGAGCCAGAGACATCTGATAGTGGCTCAATGATGAGTGGCGCAGCTGCTGGACGTGGGGGAATGGGTAATGGACGAAGCACCAGGGCACCGGGTGCTAATGCTGCCGTCAGGCCCCTACCGGCACTTAAAGATAATGTGAAGCGGGTGATGTTCTACTGCTAGGTGTTTGTTTTGTGATAATGTGAAGCACAGAAACTATGGTTTTGTCATGGGCTGATGGCACTGGTGAAGCTCTTATACATTGGTACTTTTTGTATTTATTCCTGCACAGTTGTTGCATGGAAAATAACATGTTAGGGTGGTGAATCTTGTGTTTTTGGATGCGTCATGTGTGAAGACATCATGGATATGACTAGCTATTTTTGCCTATGAAGGCTTTTGTTTATTGTGTGCCTATGAAGGCTTTTGTTTACTGTGTGTTTTGATCAAGTGTGCTATTGCATTTTGGACTATTGTCTCATGCTGTGCTATCTATATTACTCTATATTACAGGGCCTGTTTGTCTTATGGATGTTTCCTTGTGTACGAGGACTCCTAGGATTTGTTTCTCCAAAAATGGTTGGATGAGTTATGATTTTGTATAAATTCAGTCTGTTGATATTGCTCAGGCAAAATTATGCTCTGAGACTAAATATATATTTAAGGACACTTTTTAATTGTTTTAGTGATAATTGATGCTTCAAACGATACTTGTTGCTTTGGTACAACTATTTTTGTTTCGGTAATATCAGTGTCTTAATTTAACACTATTAGAAATTACTTTTTGATTACTGTTTTTTTTTTAATTTCATATATTATTTATTATTATTTTTAAAGTTATTTCATATTTCAAAAGAAAATTATTTGATATCACTCCGTCCAAAATTAATTGCTCAATTTTAATTTTTTAAAGTCAAGTTGACTATTTTTAGAATTAATAATTAAACATATATAAATATATTTCTAAAATTATAAAAATTGAGGTTAGTAATAAATTGTATATACTTTCTTTTGGTTATAATCTCTTCACCTATATTTTAGCAAAAATAGTAAAAAGATTAGTTTTAAAAATAGTCAATTTGACTTTAAAAGGTCAAAATTGAGCAATTAATTTGGGACTGAGGGAGTATTATTTTTTTATTTAAGAATATAATTCATCATTAAATAGTTTTAAAGATAACAAAATATAGTCTATAAAATTAAAAAAACAATAATCATGGGATAAATATTTCACTCGTGATTTTTGCAAATAAACATGGAGTGACATTTATCTTTTTTATGAGGGCGCAAAAATCAATTTTCTTTTGTAGAATCTGTCCTCTTGGATGGTCAGCAAAGTGGTTGAGACTGATTGCCATTTTCATATTTAGCATCCTTTGCCGTCTCCTGAAAGGTTGAAAGCTTCCACTTAATAGCAAATGACTTTGATTACTACTAATGAAATCAGAGACTATTAGAGGGTGTAAAGTGTAACATACTTTTGATGTGGGTTGCTAATATATATATATATATATATATATATATATATATATATATATATATATAAAAAAATTAATTCTTCAGTTTTAGCTCTATTAGATATTTAAGTACACCCCAAAGTTTTTTTCAATGTTTTAACCGTTCAAAAGTGAGTGTGCATTTTATTTAGCGCAACGAACTTTGAGGTACATTTTGACTAGTTTAAATTTTAGAGGTTGCATTTTGTTTAACATAAAAGATATTTGGGGTGCCTTTAGATATATTTTAAATATTAAGGTGCAAGCCACAGCTACCTTACAAACTTTGGAGTTCAAATTGTATTTTAGTCTAAATCAGGAGAGTATGGTAACTTACAAACTTGGATAGACAACAATGGAGTAAGTCGCAACCGGGCTGAACAACAAAACAAGGATACAACAGGATTGGATAAGAAAAAGAAGAAAATAACTAATAGAGCTAAAACTAAAGAATTCTAAGCTTTGAAAGTCCACAATAGAGTTGAATCAGATTACATAGCAGTAGAGCTCAATAAAAAAGTTAATTGTTAATAAAGTGAGCACTAGAAGAACAAAATAGTGCTAGTTCACTAACGCTTAAAGGCATCGGTAACGTCAAAGCGTATAATAAATTTTCCCTTCGAAACTTGGAAGGAAATTTCAAATGTAGAAGGATACACTACTCAATACATAGTCATAATATCCCGACCAAAGTTCACAACCCAGTGGTAACGTCTTTTTTTTTTTACTATGTAATATCAAATATTCAACTTTATCCTTAAGCAAAATTAAAATCAACTGACGTTACGTATTAAATATAAATTTTCTCTAAGTTCCCCTCTTAATCCCTTCCCCTAGTTTTTTCTAGACTCTTAAGATTGAAATATATTTCTAAAATTAAGTCATGTACACATTTGACTTTACATAAGAGAACCATTTATGAGTTCTATTATGCATTACGAAAATTTTCTGCCGAATTACAATTGCGACGTATGTAAGGACATGGGTTCGGGAGGCCCGACCCCACGTGGAGGATTTGACCCTACGTGGAGGTCTTTGGTAGTTGGGGACAGTCCAGTTAAGGAATGTAACTTCCTGACTAGTTTGACTTGTGGCTCAACCGAGTTGGTTTGCATGATTTGATTGATGGTGACAGGTCATTATACTGTCCAGTGGGGTCCAGGCATAATAAGTGGATAATGAGGTATAAATACAAGGCTTTTCTCCTCATTTCAAAGGTAATGCAAAATATAACACTAAAGCTATATACCTCCATCGTTAAACCTTGATACCGCCTGTACTCATTCTCATGCCTGAGCTATCCCCCGGCGGCAAAACCGCCCGGAACTCTGAGTGTAATCTCGTTATTGTGCAGGATTGATGCGTTTTTGGTGATTGAAGCGCGTAGTCGAATCTTGGCGTTAACATTTGGCGCTAGAAGGAGGGCCTGTTAGTGTTATTTATCAATCACTGCTAAAATTGGAGAAGGAACAATAGAAATGGTGAATACAACTTTTAATGGAGGAGAGAGGTCAGCTGATTCTCATACCCCAACACGTAGGTCGGTCCTTAACCGACTTAAATCGTCGGCAAGGGAGAGGTTGGGGCCGAAGGGTCAACCAAAGGCGCCCCTGCAAGTCCAGTCTGCCCCGGTTCGCCGTCGCTTATTTCCTACTAATCAACAAACACCAGAACCTTCGACCCATATGGCGGGTAATCCGGCCCGAACCCTTGTTTACTCAGGTAATAACGCTGATCATGGGGATAAGCGACAATAGATTCTGACCCAACGTAGGGTGAAAGATCAGGAGATAATAGAAGCCTTACGCCAACAACAGCGTGAAATAGCTGAGCATTTGGCTAGGATGGAAGGAGAAGAGGAGGTCTCTTCAAGGTGACAACATGCTAATCGGAGCCAATCTAGGACAAATCGTTCGGATGGTTCCAGACCAGTTCGGAGCAGGCACCACAATCGCTCCCTAGTTCGGAGCAGGTACCACAGCCGCTCCTCAGTTCGGAGCAGGTGCCATAGCCGCTCCCCAGTCTGTGGCAGGCACCGAAGCCCTCGCAAGATGAGAGCAGGCTAAATAGTCGCTCCCAAATCTGTGGCAGGCACTAGAGCCCTTCGCGGCAGGCACCAGAGCCCTTCGCGGCAGATGAGCAGGTGACAGAGCCGCTCCCCCGACCGCAGGAGGCAAAGAAACCGCTCACAGGACAGAAACAGGCCCATGAGCCGCACGCCAGACCGGAACAGGCGAGTAGGTCATTCCCGGGATAATGTTTTTGAGAAAAAGGGATCAGGACCGGATGGCAGGCCTAGGTCGCCACCCCGAAGGGATGAGGTCGATCCCCTCATTAGACGCTTGGCTGAGTTAGAAGAAAAACTAGCCGAAGTCGTTCAGGCTAAGGAGATGCCGAACGCCAGAAACTCGCCTTTGACTAGGGAAATAAAGCAAGTAAAGGCAGACAAAACTAAGAAGATGCCGCCTTTGGAGTCTTATGACGGCACAGGCGATCCCTATGATCATACTCATGGGTATAACCAGATAATGAACTATTATGATCATTCGATGCCACCAAATGCCACATGTTTGTTACTACGTTAGAACATGCAGCTCGGGAATGGATGGCGTCACTCCCCCCAACTCCGTAGGGTCTTGGCAGGATTTAAGTGACAAATTCCATGCACGATTCGGAAGTAACAAGAAGCGGGGGAAGTTGACCACGACTTTGACGCAGGTCAAGCAGAGATCGGGGGAGAGTTTGGGTGAGTATGTGAAGAGATTCCTAGAAATGGCTGGCACGGTAACTAGTCTGAATGTTCAGTAAGCGGTCGGGTTCTTCACTACGGGTCTGGATGCTACTAAATCAAAAGATTTATGGAAAGATCTCATCCTTAACCCGCCGATGGACTTGGCTGAAACTTATGGTCGGGCTGAGGGACTCATCACGATAGAAGAGGCCTATAAGAGTTTGAATCCTCAAGATCGGTTAGAGGACAAATCAAAAGATAGGGATTGCAACTACGTCCCGCGACCCGATAACCAACCGAAGCGTAATTTTAATGGCGAAGGTAGTTCAGGAGGTGGTTCGGGAGGGGGTCTTTCAGGAGGTGGCAAACCGCCCTTTTCGAAGAAGAATGTCAATAAGGTTTACACACCTCTTACGAAGGGTAGAGCAAAGATTCTCGAGGAAATTAGAGATCAGCCCTCATTTGAACCTTGCCCAACTACTACCCGGTCTCACAAGGGCAATCCTGACCGTTATTGTGAATATCATCAAACCTCTGCTCACGACACAAAGGATTGCTATAATTTGAAAGACCTGATAGAGAAGAAGATCCAGAACGGCGAATTGATACAGTACGTTGTGGGTCGGCAGGACTCTGGTTCGGATGGCCGAAGAGGGGCAAATCACAATAGGCATATAGAAGCACCACCCCCACCGAACCCCCCTCCACGAAACTGCGTGGATGTTATCACCGGGGGAACGTTTGGGAAGAAAGTCGGAAAGAAGAGACGGGGATTGATGGATGCAGTACTGTCGGTTTCGGAACGACCTTTGGTGAAAGATCGATTATTTCCCAACACGGTGATCTCTTTTACCGATGAGGATTACCCATCGGAGCCTATCGATCCGCATGAAGGGGCATTGACTATTACGACGCAGGTCGGATCGATGGACATAAAGCTCATAATGATCGATAATGGTTCTTCGGTCGACATATAGTATACTCATGCATACAATAGGTTAGACCGGGGGGATTAAAGATGGAGGTGGGACAGGAATCCCCTTTGTATGGATTCAGCAATGATCCAGTTCGGGTGGCTGGGACTGTTGAGCTTCCGATGATCTTCGATACGGTACCTCGGCAAGTAGAAGTTAAAGTGAGATTTTTTGTGGTGTAAGTGGATTCAGCCTACAATGCCATCTTGGGTAGACCCACTTTGGCGGCACTACAGGCAGTCACTTCAATATGTCACTTTAATTTGAAATTCTCGACTTCGAAAGGGGTCGGTAAGGTAAAGGGCGACTTTGACATGGCACAGAGATGCTATCGAAACTCTTTGATATCTTCAGCGGTGGGAGTCAGTAAGCAAAAGCAGACGATGGCCATTGAGGTTGAGCCATTTACTGAGGGAAGTACCGAACCTCTGGCTCTGCCGGCTGAAGAAACCGAAGATATAGAGTTGATCCCAGGTAAAGGGGATAAGTTGGTTAAGATAGGCTCAGGGTTGGCAGAGCCGTTCAGAACAAACCTAATAGAATTGCTTCGGGTATACGCAGACATCTTCGCATGGGAACCTACTGATATGCCTGGAGTTGACAAATCGGTGGCTGTCCATAAGTTGTGTGTAGACCCATCGTAGAAGCCTATTCGGCAGAAGAGGAGAATCTTTGCTCCAGATAGGCAGAAGATTATTGATGATGAGGTAGCCAAATTATTAAAGGCAGATTTTATTTATGAGATCGACTACTCCGAGTGGTTGGCAAACGTGGTGTTAGTGCGAAAACAGAATGGTAAGTGGAAAGTTTGCATAGACTACACCAACCTGAATAGAGCCTGTCCGAAGGACTTCTATCCTCTTCCGCACATTGACCAGTTGATCGATGCTACTTCTGGGTTTGATATGCTTAGCTTCATGGATACTTTTTCGGGATATCACCAGATTTTTATGGATAAGAAGGACATTCCGAAGACATCATTCATCATGCATTGGGCAATATACGCTTATAAGAAAATGACGTTTGGATTGCTGAATGCGGGGCCACTTATCAAAGGATGATGAATTATGTGTTTGCGAAGCTATTGGGCCGAAGTATGGAGGTATATATGGATGATATGATCGTTAAAAGCATGGGAGTTCAGGATCATCTAGATGATTTGGAGGATTGCTTCGGCATTGTTGGAAAGCACAAGCTTCGGTTGAACCCGACCAAGTGCACCTTTGGTCTTGGCTCTGGCAAGTTTTTTGGGTATCTGCTTAGTAAGAGAGGGATTGAAGCCAACCCAGAAAAAATCAAAGCTATTTTGGACATGAAGTCTCCACAGTCTTTCAAAGACGTACAATGATTGACTGGCAGGATTGCAGCACTTCGCAGATTCATGTCCAAGTCGGCTGAACGGTGTTTACCTTTCTTCAATACTCTGAAAGGACCTAAAAATGAGAAGATGTTCTAGTGGACTTCGGAGTGTGAAGATGCATTCCAAGGGATTAAATGGTATCTGTCTTCAGCTCCTCTTTTGGTAAAACCTATCCCTTCGGAACCTTTATATCTGTATCTGGCGGCGAGCTCTATGGCAGTAGGAGCGGTTTTAGTCAGGGAGTTGGGGGGCAGGCAGTGCCCGGTCTACTATGTCAGCCACGTACTTCGAGATGCAGAAACCAGATATCCCAATGATGAGGGCGTTTTATACACACAATTTGGGTACCTTTGATCTTGATAGTTTGTTAGTTTTGGGGACTTTTATATGGTTTTTAGCTATTTTTATTGTATTTCGAGATAATTTAGTTTTTAGTTATGTTTACATGTTTTATGTTGCTTTGATGCATTTTCATTATGTTTATAGGAATGGAAATAAAGACCGTTTGGATCGTTGTTTGTATTAACTCGATGTTCGTGCTTGGACGTCTGTGCCCGAATGGTAGTACGATGGAAATTAGCGTTTGGCGATGCTCGGTGGTTAATTTGATGACATTTGGAAGTCGAGCGTGCACAGCATTGAAAAGCGTGCACGACGTTCGGCGTCGGCCAAACCACAAGAGCGAGCCTGTACTTGGATATCTGTGCCCGAATGATAATACGTTGAAAATTAATGTTTGGCGATGCTTGGTGCTTAATTTGATAAGATTTGGATGTCGAGCGTGTACGGCGTCTGACGACGTGTTGAGCGGCGTGGGCGCTGACATGGGCGCTGAGCGCTTGGCATATGCAGCAGACGGGCGGCCACAGGCACTGGGTGCGGGCGCCGTGCGACGCGCGCGCTCGGCAGCCAACCTCGGCAGTGGGCGCGGGCGTCGGCATGGGCGTCAGGTAGCAGGCGCTGGCGCTCGGCAGCTTCGACAGGCAGGCGCATTGGGCACGCGCGCGCTGGGCTCGGTGGCTCGGCAGCACTCGGCAGGTAGGCGAGCTCGACAGGCACTGGGCACATGGGCGCTGGGCGCGGGCGCGCGCTGGGGCCTCGGCAATTGGGGCGCCAGGCGTGCAGCAGGCGGGGCGCCAGGCGGGCGGCCAGGGCGCGGGCGTGCGGCTGCCAACGTGCGGGCGTGCAACACTCAACATGGGCCAACCTGGGCTTGGGCGCGCGCGCGCTAGGCTCCGTGCGGACGCACCAACGCCGTCCTGAGTGCGATCTGACACAGTTTTAGTGCGATCTGAGCTCCATTTTATCCGACTTTGGCTAGGGTTTCTTGAAGGAGGCTATATATAATCTCTTCTAAGCTTCATATCAGATATCCAGACCTAGGGAGGCTACAAAATACATCAAACAACAGGGCTAAAGGCTGTAAATTAAGCTGAATCAAGCCACAAGCCAAGGAATTCAGTCAACAAGAATTGCAAAACTAAGGAGGAGAGCTAGAAACCAATAACAACTAAAGGAACAACAGCTGAACAACTTCAAAAGTGGTTTCATTTCTAGATTTTCAACTCCTTTGTAATTCGAATTTGATAATGTATAAATTAAAATTGATGTTTATTGTAGCTATCATGAACTAACCTTCCATTCTAAGATTGCAATGGAACCCAACACTTAAATTGAATTGAATTCTCTCTCTATTGATTTTAGTTATTCATTTGTGAATTGATTATCATAACCTTTGCTTTCTAAATTAATTGCTTGGCCCGTAATTACCTTGGAAACCTATATGAACTTGACGAACGGATTATAGGCTAAGACCTAGTTATGATAACATGCGAGAGTATAGATTGTTGTGGGTTATTAATCGGATTAAGTGACGTGTGTCTTATTAATTATCTGCAATAATAGGTATCTTGATAGTAGTTGGGATAGACATATACCTAACTACCGCATGCAACCAATTGAGAATCTAGTCTTAATGACTTCCGATGTGAAAGTTGGTAATTGAGGGGACGGTTAATGAGATTTAGTGACACGTATCTATTAATCATTCCTGAAATTATTCTCTTGATAGTGTATAGGATAGACATATACCTATGCACCGCTTAGGAAGATTCGTGATTGACCATCGACAGAGGCTCTTATGAAGTTTTGATTTCTCGGTTGTCAATTCGTATGATATAACTGATTGAAAAGAGAGAGTTAGGAGATTCAAATGACGTGTTGGGGGAAATTGTAATCGTAGACCTTCCTATCTTGATATTTTACCGCGTTTTATTTATTACTTGACTTGTGAACTCAACCAATCAACAAAAATTCAAACCTTCATCGTTTAAATTAGATCAAATTGATATACGATTGGTAATTGGTTATTATTCGTCACAATTCCCTGTGGGTTCGACTCATATCTTATCATATATTACTTGTGGACCGTGTATACTTGCACGTGTGTGTTTATCGATCGCTAAATCGACCAACAAGTTTTTGGCGCCGTTGCTAGGGAATTGTTTTCTAATAATTATGCCAATATCAATTTCAATCGACTTGGTCTCTTTTTAGACTTGTATATAATTTTTATTTTGTTTTGTAGGTATTCTTGATTTGTATGCCATGTTCACGTGGTCTTGAGTTAATTCCTTACGATCCCGAGATCGAGAGAAATATTCGAAGACTACGAAGAGAACGAGTTCAGGGTATACCCAATCAAAATACCATGGCTGAGGAGCCTAAATCCTTAAGGGAGTATGCCATGCCTCTTGTCACAGATTTGCACTCAAGCATTTCCAAGCCAGCTATTGAGGCCACCCACTTCGAAATTAAGCCAGGCACCATCCAAATGGTCCAAAACTGTTTGCAGTTTGGTGGGTTGCCCAATGACGACCCAAATGCTCATTTGGTGAGTTTTCTGGAAATATGTGACACATTCAAGTACACTCAAGTTACTGATGATGCAATTAGACTCTGATTATTTCCTTTCACGCTTCGTGACAAGGTAAATAGTTGGTTGCATTCGTTTCCCTCGGGCTCAATTACCAAATGGGATGACTTAGCCCAAAACATTTTGGCAAAGTTTTTCCCACCCGCGAAAACTGCAAGATTGAGGAATGACATCACTTCGTTTGTTCAATATGATCCTGAGTCCTTAAATGAAGCTTGGGAACGATTCAAGGATCTAATAAGGAGATGTCCATACCATGGTTTACCTCAATGGTTGCAAGTTGAGATCTTCTATAACGGGTTGACCAATGCCACTCGATCAAGTGTCGACGTAGCTGCAGGTGGTAGTTTAATGGGAAAGAGTTTTGCGGATGCCTATAAATTATTGGAAACCATGGCTGCCAATATTTATCAATGGCCTTCGGAGAGGAAAATGCCACAAAAGGCAGCAGGAAAATTTGAGGTTGATCCTTTCACTACAATAGCCGCACAGCTAGCCGCGCTTACAAAGAAGGTGAAAATTTTAGGAACTCAATCTGTGCAGAGCATATCTGAAACCTGTGATTTGTGTGTTGGGAATCACCCTACCGAGCAATGTGCAATCAATGCAGAATCCGTACAGTTCATTGGTAATTACAATAGATAGCAAAATAACCCTCACTCTAATCACTACAATCCTGGATGGAGAAATCACCCAAATTTCTCATGGAGCAATAACAACAACACCCAAACCCAATATTCAGCTCCTAGGCACCAATATCCTCCAGGATTTCAAAACCAAACGCAACCACATCATCAACCCCAATCACACTAACAGGCCTCAAACCCACTCTTGCCACAACAGGAGAAAATGCCTAGTGGGGAGGAGTTATTGGCTCAAATAGTTGCACAAAACAGCGCTTCGATACGGAATCTAGAGCTTTAGCTAGGACAAATAGCTAGTGCTATGAATATCCGTCCTCCAGGTGCTTTACCTAGTGACACTGAAGTCAACCCGAAAAGAGAAGGTAAGGAGCATTGCAAGGCTGTTGTGACGAACGAGAATTTTGTAATTTAATTTAAATATTTATTGAATTGAATAAATATTTTTCCATGATTTGATTGTTGAATTAAATAGTTAAATGATAAATTTGTGGTAGATTAATTTAATTATATGTGTTACATTAGTTAAATTGATGTGGAGAATTTTTATATTCAAAGTATGTGTTTAATTGAGTTTATTTGATTAAATGCATTATTTAAATAAGAATAATGTTATTTCTAATTAATTTAATTATTAATTAGAGATTTAATAATTTGTCATATTTAATAAATGAGAATTTTATTTATGTGACTATGTGATTTAATGTAGAATTATTCTATTTTACTTAATTGATTTAAATGAAATTATTTAATATGTGACATGATCTATATTATAAGCAACTTATTAAAATAAACTAGAAAGGAGGAATAAAGGACTAGCCAAACAAGGCCTTAGGGGAGGTTGGAGTCAGTTAACCCATTATAGGATTAACTGACACCCATGATTATGTCAGTTCAGTATTATTACGTATTGTCAGTCATTCAATTCCATTCCTAAAAGCTAAACACATAGAGACATATAGAAAGAATTTTGAGAGAATTGGAGAATTGAGAAGAAATCATTCATCTGCTTACATAATTTAAAGCATCTAATTGAAGGTAATTCTTCTAATTAAGTTTAATTTACGTTTTAAATTCTTCCGTGATAGTATTCTGTAAGTTTTCTGATAATGGAGCTTCATGTGTAATTGATTGTAAATTGTTTATAATTGTTTAAATGCATGTATAATTTATTGTATGATGTTTATAAATTGTTTAATTGGATTAATTTATGAGATTACGCCTCTAATTGGAAGTTCTGAAAGTTATAGAATAGTTACATATGAATATGAACTATATGTATGAAATTGATGTCTGTGTTGCAAGTTAATCGGTTAAATTGATAATTGATTATGTTTATACATATAAAAACGAAGAAAACAAAAGTTAAACGGATTAATTTGGTTAAGAAACGAGTTCACAAGGATTGATTACGCTATATGTGTTAAGATACGAAAATAATGCATGAACAATGAATTTTGGCCTTTAAATTTGTTGTTTAGATTGTTTAATTTGTTAAAATCGCTATATACATGTTAGGTTTTAGTTTTACAATATGTATGATGTCTGGGTATGCGTAATTTGCCTATTGGGTGAAGTAATTGGGAGAAATTGGTCTGTCTTTCGCCGTTCGTGAAGAACAGAGAAGCTGAGTCTGATGTCCAGCGCGGCCGCGCTGGACAACAGCTTAATTTGGGCGCGGCCGCGCAGGTTCCTAGTGTAAAAGCGGCGCGGCCGCGTCGGTTAGCAGAATGACCCAGAAAATTTTATTTAAATGTTCAAGCCCAGAAAATGTAATTGTAACCTAATCTAATGAATATGAAAATATAATAATCATACATTTTGATGTTAAATGATATTTTATGAGATTAATGAGTAAGTTGATTGCGTTTTAAACTCATTATTTGTAAGGTTTACTAATGTGCTTAAGAGTTGATGTTGTAAATGTCATTAATATAATCAGACTTAGAGTTAAGATAAGATAAAAGAGAATATACTCATGTTATAATTAATTGGTATCGTGACTTGAAATGATATGTAGGATTAAGTGAGGAACGTGAATAGTAAACGTATAATCTACGCACGAGGCAAGTTTTCTTAACTTCACTCTTTATTGTGCAAGTTTACTATCCCTAATCTTTTTATTTCAATGAAAGCAAATATCTTATCCTTATTACTTCTACGCAAGTTCCTGAACTTCATTCTTTTATCATGCAAACTTGATAATGCTATTACTTACTTGAGCAAGTTCTTAATTCTAGTTCATTCAATCGTATCTTTTGTGAGATTCAGTCTTTGATTTTCGAATATCAAATACATTTTTATTGAATCTTGATTGACTAGCGAACCCTTATTGATTCGACTAGTCCATAGTTGATGAGCGTTCTAAATTCTAGAAAAGTTATTGAAGTAAATCCAAACCAAACTTCCTTTGGTGCGGACTCCGATGTCAAACTGAGATGAACAACCCTTTTATAGGGGATTATTTTACGCGTTAGCGTTTAGATGTTGTGCACATACATGGTATAAAGGGCTGATCCCCCTAAGTACGAGAAGTAAGGTCCATATAGTCTTATGACTGTTAAAGGTTTAAAATAGAAATACTTGATAACCTGGGACATAGTTCGTGGTCTTAAGACCCTCAGACGTTCTTTTGAATCTTGTCTTATATTCTTGACTCAAAAGCTGAATCTTCGATTATTCAATATCCGTTGATTATTTCGTATGTTATTATTTTTGTTGTTGTTGTACTTGCTAGGCAATCATTGCTCACCCTTGCATAATAACATTGCAGCTAAAGTTGAAAGAGTTGACGAGTCGTCCACTAGTAAGGGCAAAGGAAAAGCAAACAAGTGATGAAGACTTGTTGTATTTATTTTAATGATGTTTATGTATTAGACTTGATTATGTTTCTGCATTTGATGTTTTATTAAGGTTAGATGACCTAGGATTTATTTATTAAAGATGTTGTAACCCTTTAATGGGAGATTTCTATTTTATTTAAGAGTTTTCACTTATATTTGAATGGGTAGTTAGATGTGATGTGATTTATTTGGATAGTGAACACCAAATCCTGAGGAAACGAAGTACCCGGATTTGGGGGTGTCACAGCTGTGACTTTGAGAAGTGGGAAGGAACTACCGAAAGTTGTGAATGATTTTCCATCAGAAACAGTGATTGAGGATGTGAACGTGGAGAAAGAGGAAGAAATGAGAAAAGAAGTAGAAAAGAAGGAAAAGGAGCCCGTGTCAAAATCTGATGGGAGTAAGCAAGGCCCTATATATCCACCATGCCCGTTCCCACAACGTCAGTAGAAATTAAAGTTAGATAAGCAATTCTCAAAGTTCTTAGAAGTTTTCAAGAAATTGCACATAAATATACCATTCGCTGAGGCATTGGAACAAATGCCTAGTTATGTGAAGTTCATGAAAGACATCTTGTCAAGAAAGAGAAGGGTTGAGGATTTTGAGACGGTGGCACTAACCAAAGAATGTAGTGTTGTTTTACAAAGAAAGTTACCACCAAAGTTAAAAGATCTGGGGAGTTTCACAATTCTTTGTACAATTGGTAACCAATTCTTCGGCAAGGCCCTATGTGATTTGGGGGCAAGCATCAATCTAATGCCATTTTCAATTTATCAACAGCTGGGATTAAGTGAGTCAAAACCTACAAATATTACATTGCAACTTGTGGATAGGTCTCTCACATACCCAAGAGGTATAGTAGAAGATGTGCTTGTCAAGGTGGACAAATTTATTTTTCCAGCAAATTTCATTGTCCTTGATTTTGAAGAAGATAGGGAGATACCTATTATCCTTGGGCGACCATTCTTAGCCACGGGCAAAACTTTGATTGATGTGCAAAAAGGAGAGCTAACCATGCGTGTCCAAGACCAAGAGGTAACTTTTAATCTTTTTAAAGCAATGAAGTTTCCTAATGTGCAAGATGAATGCTTCAGGATGGACTTGATTGACGAAGTGGTGAATGAGGTGTTCACGTCAAATTATGTAGTTGACCCTTTCGAAGAATTGCTGGGAGAATCACTTGAGAGTGAACCTCTTTTTCTTAATGAGATGGTGAATGTGCTGAATGTTCCCCCACGTTTTATCAAGTATAAGCAACAGTTTGAACCGTTAGATAGATCGAGCAGTTCTAGTGCCATTGCAAAATCCTCATGGGAGGAGCCACCCACCTTGGAGCTCAAACCATTGCCTATCCACTTGAGGTATGCGTATTTGGGTAATGATAGTACTTTGTCTGTTATTGTGTCTGCTTCACTTGATGATGTGCAGGAAAATAAATTGCTAAGAGTGCTACGGGAGTATAAAACAACTCTAGGTTGGTCCATTGCCGACATCAAGGGAATTAGCCCTGCATTTTGCATGCACAAAATTATATTGGAGGATGAGGCCAAACCTGTGGTTGAGCATCAGTGTAGATTGAACCTCGTCATGAAGGAGGTGGTCAAGAAGGAAATTATCAAGTTGCTCAATGCCGGCATCATTTATCCCATCTCATATAGTCCATGGGTTAGTCCAGTGCAATGTGTTCCAAAGAAGGGAGGCATGACAGTGGTTTATAATGAAAACAACGAGTTGATCCTAACTAGAACTGTCACCAGATGGAGAGTCTGAATGGATTACAGGAGGTTGAACAAGGCTACATGCAAGGATCATTTCCCGCTTTCATTCATTGATCAAATGCTGGACAGGTTGGCGGGACATGAATTCTATTGTCTTTTGGATGGATATTCGGGCTACAACCAAATTGCTATTGCCCCCGAAGATCAAGAGAAAACGACATTCACTTGTCCATATGGGACATTTGCTTTCAGAAGAATGTTGTTTGGGCTATGCAACGCACCCGCTACTTTTCAAAGATGTATGATGGCAATATTCTCCGATATGGTTGAGCAAGGATTGGAGGTTTTCATGGATGATTTTTCAGTTTTTGGAGATTCATTCGACTTATGTCTTGAAAACCTTGTGAAAGTGCTGAAACGATGTGTCGAAACAAATCTGGTGCTAAATTGGGAGAAATGCCACTCCATGGTGCATGAAGGCATTATTTTGGGGCATAAAGTGTCTTTAAAGGGGCTGGAGGTTGATAAGGCCAAGATTGAGACCATTGAGAAGCTTCCTCCACCAACCAACGTCAAGGGCATTTGTAGTTTCCTTGGACATGCTGGATTTTATAGGCGGTTTATTAAAGATTTTTCCAAAATTACAAAACCGCTGTGCAGCCTTCTTGAGAAAGACACTCCATTTGTCTTCGATCAAGCATGTTTAGAGGCTTTTGAGTTACTAAGGAAGAAGCTTGTAAGTGCTCCTATCATCATAGCCCCGGATTGGGATCTTCCGTTTGAATTGATGTGCGACGCTAGTGACTTTGCAATTGGTGCTGTTTTGGGCCATCGCAAAGACAAGGTTTTTCATGTGATCTATTATGCTAACAAGACACTAACTGGAGCACAATTTAATTATACAACAATGGAGAAGGAATTGCTTGCTATTGTCTATGTCTTTGACAAATTTTGTGCTTATCTCATTGGCACCAAGGTCATTGTGTATACTGATCATTCAACCATAAAATACTTGATAGCAAAGAAGGATGCGAAGCTACGCTTGATTCGATGGGTTTTATTGCTTTAGGAGTTTGATCTTGAGATTCGGGATAAGAAAGGAACCGAGAATCAAGTGGCGGATCACCTGTCAAGGCTGGAAAATGCAGACCATGAGGTGGGAGGTGATGTCATGATCAATGAGTCTTTTCCCGACGAACAACTTTTCGCCATCACACATGAAGTGCCATGGTATGCTGACTATATGAATTTTGTGGTGAGTCATATGCTACCGCCCGAGCTGAGCTATCAACAGAAAAGGAAGTTCCTGCATGATGTGAAGTAGTATTTTTGGGACGAACCATTTTTGTTTAAGCAATGTGCAGAGCAGCTGATCAGAAGATGCGTACCTCAATCTAAAATAGAAAGTATTTTGTAACAGTGTTATGCTTCAGCTTTTGGAGGACATTATGGTGGAGAGAGAACAGCGACAAAGGTGCTTCAGTCGGGTTTTTATTAGCCAACGCTGTTCAAGGATGCCCATGTGTTTGTGCTGAAATGTGATCGATGTCAAAGAGTGGGGAACATTTCCAGGCATTATGAGATGCCACTAACCACAATCTTGGAGGTTGAGATCTTTGACGTATGGGGTATTAACTTCATGGGTCCGTTTCCTTCTTCGTTCAACAATTTGTATATCCTTGTGGCTGTTGATTACGTGTCAAAATGGGTTGAAGTAGCCGCGACGCCCACCAATGATGCCAAGGTTGTGCTGAAGTTCCTTCGAAAAAGCATTTTCACCAGATTCGGAACTCTACGGGCAATAATTAGCGATGAAGGGTCGCACTTTTGTAACAAGAACTTTAATGCCCTTCTTGCTAAATATGGGGTAACCCATAAAATTGTCACGACCTATCATCCTCAAACAAGTGGTCAAGTGGAGGTATCTAACAGAGAAGTGAAAAGGATTTTAGAGAAGGTTGTGAACCCAAATAGAAAGGACTGGTCATTGAAGCTTGATAACACCTTATGGGCGTATAGGACGGCATATAAAACTCTTATCGGGATGTCACCATATCAGCTTGTGTATGGGAAAGTATGTCACCTTCCGGTGGAACTAGAACATAGTGCTTATTGGGCCATCCGGAGAATTAATTTTGATTTGAATGTTGCGGGAGAGAAACGTCTTTTGCAACTCAATGAGATGGAAAAGTTCCATCTCCAGTCCTATGAAAATGTAAGGCTCTACAAGGAGAAAGTCAAGAGGTGGCACGACAAGAAGATAATCGATTGAAAGTTTGAGGTTGGACAACCCGTCCTACTTTATAATTCTCGGTTGAAGCTATTTCCCAGTAAACTCAAATCAAGATGGTCAGGGCCATTTTATATCAATCATGTTTTTCCACATGGTGCAATTGAACTGCGGGATGACAAGACAAACCAATTATTCAAGGTGAACGGACAAAGAATTAAGCACTATTGGGGTGGCGACATTGAGCGCCAAAAGACCTCAATTAGTCTCGTAGATCCGAAATGAAAGGGGGAACAGTCAGGCTGAGGACTTTAACTCAAGCATTATTTGGGAGGCAACCCAAATTTTAGATTAAATTCATGAGTTGTTTTTTGAGCTAAAAAAAATTATTCACTTTGTTTTCATAAGGATGATTTTTATCATTAATTGTTTCTAATTTTGTTAATTTTGTTGCTAAATGTAGGTATTTTTATCCAATTTGGCACTTGAGCGAACCATGTCGGCACAATAGCACGTCGGCGACACGCCAACAACAGCAGCCCAGTAGGCCAGACAGGTGCTGGGCGCGGACGCCGTGCGGCGCGCGCAGGCACTGGGCGCGTGGGGCAGTAGGTGGACGCAGCAGACGGGCCAGCAGCAGGCGCTGCAGGAGCACACCAGGCACAGAATGAGCAGCAAATTGGCACGCGGGCTGGGCGCCCAGTAGGCACGCGCGGGCGCGCCCCAGGCTGTGCGGCTGCACCAAGCAGCTGGTGCATGTTCTTTAAAGCTACATTTATGCTTATTTGCTTCTACCCATTCTTATATCTCTCTCCTCCCACTCCATAGCCATCTTGCATTCATCTTTCCCAAACTCAAATTCAAGCTCCATTACTCCAAATTGGCATCCAATCTCGGTAACCCATCATCGATTTCATCTTCTAACTTGGATTTTAATAAGGATTTGAAGGTTTTTGAAGGATTCCCATGGCTTTTCAAAAGTTTTCCAAGTAAAGTTAAAAAAGGGCTATATTTTGCAAATTTTCTTGCTTGGGTGCTGTGTTTTAGTGGTTTTGATTAGCAGGTACATAGATAGCTCCCATTACAAGGCTTTGTGGAGGGTTGGGCTTGCTCTCCATTGCACTTACAACTGTGATTTTAAAGAGTGCACACCACCTGTTCGATAAATTGCCTGAGAGGGAATTTTGGGCTATTTTGGGTAATTTGATTGAAGCTTCTTCTGGTATGGCTCCCAAACGTCAACGGGGTGAATCTTCATCGTCCAAGCCAACCAAAGCCTTTGACAAGAAAAGGTTCGTCAGTGCGGAAACATCCAAGTGTTACCACACTGTTATGGCCGCAAAAACATTGATTCCTGAGAGGGGTATTCTTCCAAACGAAACTGATGATTATGGTATCCTAACTATGATTGAGGAAAGGGGATGGCAAACTTTCACCGCACAACCCGAGCTAGCATGTATATCCATTGTCAGGGAATTTTATGCGAATGCCATGGAAGCCGATGACTATGTAGTTATGGTTCGGGGCAAAATGGTGTCATTTGGCAAACGATGCATTGAAGAATATTATAACCTTCCTAGAAGCCATGGCACGGATGAGCTCACTAGGTTGGGAACCGAAAAGCCTGATTGGGATGAAATCATTGCAACCTTATGCAAGCCAGGCGCTCGTTGGACAATGAAAGTGGGAGAACTAATGCATTTACGCCAGAGTGATTTAAGTAAGTATGGGAAGGCGTGGTTGTACTTCATCAATGCTAAGCTTTGGCCAACCACCCACGCAACACAGGTGATTCCGATGCGGGCACTGATCTTATTTACCTTGGTGACGGGGCGTAGCATCAACGTGGGTAGACTGATTCGCAACTCCATTATCCAAAATACTAAAGGAAAGTTTACAGGTGGATTGCCACACCCATCACTGATCTGTGGCTTATGCAAGTTGGCAAAAGTCAAGTGGAACACCAATGAGATACTTCAACACCCCTTGACGCCCATTGACAGCCTAGTTATGCGCCATTACAAAGTCTGGATGGGCGGGGCACCGGAGGAGCATGGAGCTGGATTCTTACCTTTGTTGCATCCTCACGAACCTGATGATGATGACAACCCACCACTTAGCATCGAGCACCCCGAGCCATCTAGCTCTTCAATCGACTTACTTATTGCTGAAATACACGAACTTCGGGGTGAAAATCAGGAGATGAGGGCTGAAATGCAGCGGAATGCGCAAAAAAGAGAAAAGGAAGCCCGGTCAGATGGAGTAATGAGTAATCATATGATTACTCATTACTTCAAAAGAGATGGAGCGTAAAACGCACTCACCAATATGATTACTCATTACTGCAATAATCCCTTGGGAACCCCTTTTCTTATATGGTCGTCTTGTTTGGCAGTTATTAAGGTAATGACGAGTTTGTAGGTTTATAGTATAATTCCTCATAAATTGAGTTCATGCGTTAGCTCTTTCCTAACTCGCATAAATATATAGCACACACACACACACACATTGTAGAGATCTTGAGTAGCTGTGAGCTTAGAAATTTTTTTAAATTGTAACTTTATGTTATTCTTGGGCCCCTTTTGATCTTTTGCCTTTGAGGCCAATTCTTGAATCGTTCTCTTCTAATTCAGTTGTCGTTGTGTTAATTTCAAGAAATTAGTGTATCTCTGTTTGCTTGAAGACAAGCAAAGGGTTAAATTTGGGGGTATTTGATGAGGGCGTTTTATACACATAATTTGGGTACCTTTGACCTTGATAGTTTGTTAGCTTTTACGACTTTTATATGGTTTTTAGCTATTTTTATCGTATGTCGAGATAATTTAGTTTTTAGTTATGTTTACATGTTTTACGTTGCTTTGATGCATTTTCATTATGTTTGTAGGAATGGAAATAAAGACCGCTCGGATCGTTGTTTGTATTGACTCAATGTCCGTGCTTGGACGTCTGTGCCTGAATGGTAGTACGATGGAAATTAGCGCTTGGCGACGCTCGGTGGTTAATTTGATGACATTTGGAAGTCGAGCGTGCACGGCGTTGGAAAGCGTGCACGGCGTCGGGCGACGTGCTGAGCGGCGTGGGCGCTTGGCATATGCAGCAGACGGGCGTCCACAAGCGCTGGGTGCAGGCGCCGTGCGGTGCGCGCGCGCGCGCGCTCGGCAGCCAACCTCGGCAGTGGGCGCGGGCGTCGGCATGGGCGTCAGGCAGCAGGCGCTAGGTGCTGAGCGCTGGCGCTGGGCAGCCTCGGCAGGCAGGCGCGTTGGGCGCGCGCTGGGCTCGGCAGCACTCGGCAGGTAGGCGCGCTCAGCAAGTAGGCGGGCTCAGCAGGCGCTGGGCGCGGGCGCGGGCGCATGGGCGCGCGCGCTGGGGCCTTGGCAGTTGGGGTGCCAGGCGTGCAGCAGGCGGGGTGCCAGGCGGGCAGCCAGGGCGTGGGCGCAGGCGCGCAGCGCGGGCGTGCGGCAGCCAACGTGCGGGCGTGTGGCACTCAGCATGGGCCAACCTGGGCTTGGGCGCGCGCACCAGGCACCGTGCGGGCGCGCCAACGCCGTCCTAGTGCGATCTGACACAGTTTCAATGCGATCTGAGCTCTATTTTGTCCGACTTTGGCTAGGGTTTCTTGAAGGAGGCTATATATAATCTCTTCTAAGCTTCATATCAGATATCCAGACCTAGGGAGGCTACAAAATACATCAAACAACAGGGCTAAATGCTGCAAATCAAGCTGAATCAAGCCACAAGCCAAGGAATTCAGTCAGCAAGAATTACAAAACTAAGGAGGAGAGCTAGAAACCAACATCAACCAAAGGAACAACAGCTGAACAACTTCAAAAGTGGTTTTATTTCTAGATTTTTAACTCCTTTGTAATTCGAATTTGACAATGTATAAATTGAAATTGATGTTTATTGTAACTATCATGAAATAACCTTCTATTCTAAGATTGCAATGGAACCCAACACTTAAATTGAATTGAATTCTCTCTCTATTGATTTTAGTTATTCATTTGTGAATTGATTATCATAACCTTTGCTTTCTAGATTAATTGTTTGGCCCATAATTACCTTAGGAAGCTATATGAACTTGACGAACGGATTATAGGTTAAGACCTAGTTATGATAACATGCGAGAGTATAGATTGTTGTGGGTTATTAATCGGATTAAGTGACGTGTGTCTTATTAATTATATGCAATAATATGTATCTTGATAGTAGTTACGATAGACATATACCTAACCACCGCATGTAACCAATTGAGAATCTAGTCTTAATGACTTCCGATGTGAAAGTTGGTAATTGAGGGGACGGTTAATGAGATTTAGTGACACGTATCTATTAATCATTCCTGAAATTAGTCTCTTGATAGTGTATAGGATAGACATATACCTATGCACCGCTTAGGAAGATTCGTGATTGACCATCGACAGAGGCTCTTATGAAGTTTTTATTTCTCGGTTGTCAATTTGTATGATATAACTGATTAAAAAGAGAGAATTAGGAGATTCAAATGACGTGTTGGGGGAAATTGTAATCTTAGACCTTCCTATCTTGATATTTTACCGCGTTTTATTTATTACTTGACTTGTGAACTCAACCAATTAACAAAAATTCAAACCTTCATCGTTTAAATTAGATCAAATTGATATACGATTGGTACTTGGTTATTATTCGTCACAATTCCCTATGGGTTCGACTCATATCTTATCATATATTACTTGTGGATTGTGTATACTTGCACGTGTGTGTTTATCGATAGCTAAATCGACCAACACCCAACTTTGAAAAATTTGCCTATGCGCTTGTGGTAGCCAGCATAAAGTTTAGGTATTATTTTAAGGGGAGGTTAATGGTAATATACATAGATTAACCTTTAAAGAAGGTCATGAACAAGCCAGATCTGTTATGGCGTCTTTCAGCCTGGGCGATGGAATTGACTCAGTTTGTCATTGAGTACCATCCTCGGACGGCAATAAAGGGTCAGGTACTGACTGACTTTATAGTGGAATGTTCGTTCACTGAACCAGACACAGATTCTCCAGGTCTGACTGTGGATTCGGTATCAGATGCCCAACCGGTTCATGCGTCGTGGACACTTTATGTGGATGGCTCCTCGACTTCGGATGTTAGTGGAGTGAGAGTTATCTTGACAAGTCCGGAGGGATTTAAAGTCCAGCAGGCTATTCGCTTTGGGTTCAAGGCGACCAATAACGAGGCAGAATACGAAGCCATTTTAGCCGGATTGCGGTTGACAAGAAGTCTGGAAACAAGACACTTGGTCATCTTTAGTGATTCCCAACTAGTGGTTAAGCAGATATCAAGGGAGTACGAGGCTCGTGGTGATAAGATGACAAAGTATTTGGCTGCGTAAAGGATCGACTGCATTATTTTGGGTCACATAGCATATAAAAAGTTGATCGGGAGAACAACATTATAGCCGATGCGTTAGCAAGACTGGCAACGACAGGGGCTACTTCTTTCAGCGGGTCGGTATATCTGGAGGTTTTGTATGACCCGAGTATTCAAAGATCAGAAGTATTTCCGATAGAGCGAATAGACTGCTGGCTCACGCCATACATCACGTATCTGGCCGATGGCGTCCTTCCTTCAGATCGGATGCAAGCTAAAAAGATAAAACACCGAAGCTCCTTCTTCATCTTGATCGATGGGGACTTGTACCGAAGAGCATTCTTGTCGCCGTTGCAAAAGTGTTTGTGTCCTTCCGAAGCAGATTACGCACTTTGGGAAGTTCATGAGGGAATATGTGGAGATCACATGGGTGTTAAGGCATTGGCTTATAAGGTTTTAAGGCAGGGTGACTACTAGCCGACCATCTTCCAAGAAGCTAAGGAATATGTGAAAAAGTGCCCCAAGTGTCAGTTGAATGGAAACATTCCTCATCAACCTCCTAAAGAGCTATTTTCGGTCTTGTCACCCATCCCGTTTGCCATGTGGGGAATTGATATTTTGGGACCATTGTCGAAGGCTAAGGGGCAGGCCAGTTTCGTCGTGGTAGCAATCGATTATATGACTAAATGGGTAGAAGCTAAACCTCTTCGGACGATCACGGAGCAGGAGTGTTTAAAATTTTTCAAAGAGTTTGTGGTCTATCGCTTCGGGATTCTGATGGTTCTCGTTTCAGACAACAGGAGGCAGTTTGTAGGTTCGAAATTTGAGGAATTTCTCACAAATTTGGGGATTCAACACCGAAAGACTTCTGTTGTTCATCCTCAGTTAAATGGGCAGGTAGAAATTACTAATAGAACCCTACTCAATGGGATAAAAAGGAGACTGGACGAAGCTAAAGGGAGATGACCTGAAGAACTGCTTAGTGTATTGTGGGCCTATCGGACAACAACTAGAATGACAACGGGTGATTCACCATTTCGACTCGCCTACGGGACTGATGCCCTTGTCCCAGTTAAAATCGGGTCTCCATCACGTCTGGTCAGTCAGTACCAGGAGCTATATAATGACGAAGGACTTCACCTTAACTTAGATTTGTTAGATGAAGTTTGGGAATCGGCATTGATAAGGTTAGCGGCCTATTAGAGGAGAACTACTAGACATTATAATAAAGGGGTGAAACTTAGAAGATTTGAAGTTGGCAACCTAGTGCTTCGGGAAGCGGCAACATCTATCCCTCTGAATTCAGGCAAACTTATGCCGAATTGGGAAAGACCCTATGAAGTCATTGAGGTACCCAAGCCAGGAACTTACCGGCTTCGGGCTATGGATGGTTCGGATATTAAGAATACATGGCATGCTGGGAGACTTAGGAAATATTATCATTAAAAGAGCATAAACACAAAATAAAAGATCCTATTGGGTCTATAATGGAGCTTGTTCTTCGGTTTCATCCTCATCGTCTGAAGAGTCGAGAATGGAGATGTCTAACCTAGCTGCCTTCATCTTCTCCTTATGGCTTTGGTAGCCCTCGAAAAATTGAAGGATAACCTTGTCTGCCAGTTTGGGAGACTCGTTGTATTCTTTAATTATTTGGAGTTTGACCTCTTCGGTCATCGGGGGCTCTTGGTTTTTAAGCTCGGCATGTTCTTTCTCCAAGGCGTTGTGGGTCTGCATTAAAACTTTCAGCTTGAAGTGCGTCTTCTCCATCTGCTCTTCGAGGGCAGCTATCGCCTTCTTTTGGTCGGCGTCATTTTCTTTCAGCAATACCCGTTCTTTCATAAGACACTCGTTTTCTTTTCGAACTCAGCGATCTTAGATTGGAGAATGTTTATTTGATTCTGAAGCTGATAATTTTCTCGACTGGCTTCGATGAGCTTATTTTGAGTGACGACATGAAGATCTTTCTCTTTCTCCAGATCGGACTCCAAAGTCTGAACGTCGCCCTTGAGGAATGTGTTTTCTGCAGCAATCTCCTTATTCCTTTTTGATAATTGGATCAGCGAAGGAAGGGATCGGGCAAAGACCGAGTTGGCCTGTAAAAGGAATTCTGTGGGTCAGAGAGAAAGACCAAGTATAAAAGTAACGTAAATCGAAATAGTGCAGAAAACAGGAATTACCTGAAATTGAAGTCTCGTATAATCTTCTAGGTACTGGTCGGGGGTGTAATTCTTGAATCGATCATTATCGGTTGGTAGGACGAAACGCTCGAGAAGGTCGTAAGGAAATGGATCGGACGAACTCTGGGGCCATAGAGTTCGAGGTTTGGGAATGTTGCTGGATGAAGGATTTGAAGCTGGGAGTTCGGATTGAAGTGGTTCAACCTGTTGGTCCGGGGTAGGGGGAGGTGGTGCCGAAGAGGAAGATGCTTCTTTACGAGGCCTTTTTGTGAGCGGTTCCAATATTTCCTCTTCGGTTTCGTCCTCGGTGATGATCTCTAGGTGGAACGGATCGGGAGTTAGTGTCGGCGTGGGTGGCATGGGTTTGGTTGAATCCTTTTTGCATAGCTGCTTCTTTTTCATCAAAGCCATCTTTTCCAACCTGCTCATCTCCAAAGTACTCTTTTTGGATGATCGGATCATAGGAATGGCTGTTATCGGTTGGGCAACAATCGACTTCGTGGTTGAGGGTCTTGGATTGAGGTCGACTTCAAGTTCGGCGAAAGCGGGATTGTTGTGCAGACTTAGTGTGCGGCCTATGTCAACTGGCACGGACGGTTTGATAAGTGACACTGAAGAATGAAGAGTTCGAGTTAGTACATTTTAAAGGGGGATCTTTAAGCATAGTAAAAATATATGTAAAGGGTTCAGAACTTATGCCCATGATTGTACAACCACGTCTGGTTGCTTAGAAGCTCGAAGTCCCACTCCTCACCGGGCATCCTACCGACAAACTGTTTGAATTCTTCAAATCGATCGGCCGGGACCCTTCGATATTATTAGTGTTTTTGGAGAAGCCAATCCAATCTGAGAGCAAGTGGGTGTCAGGACCTCTGATGTAGAACCAGTGGGAGTGCCATCCTTTGTTACTAGTAGGGGTCTTCATCAGAGACCGCTTTTGGGCCCCATTGACGGGTAACTTGCTAATCTGTCGAAATCCTAATTCTCTCGATCCGATCACAGTGAATAGAGCAAAAAAGAAGTCTAGGGTCGGTTCGACCTTACAATCGTGGCAAAATGCTATTAAGCAGACAAGGTGAATGAAGGAGTTGGGAACGAGTTGGGCGAGTCCGACCCGACGACATTAAGGAAAGTTTGGATGAAAGGATGAAGGGGGAATCGAAGTCCATATTTTAAAGCGTGAGAGGAAACGGCGATCCAGCCATTGGGGCGGCGGTACATCCTCTTGTCTAGATTGGCTGTGCGTACCTCGTAGGTTATGGGGATCTGGTACAGCTCTCGGATAGCGGCAATGTCTTGGGTCCTGATAGAGAATTTGGTGTTTATATGGATATAAGACTTATATGCCGAATATTCCTCTAGCATTCTCATAGTTTCAAGTTTGGCTTCGGTTTTGGATGATGGTGAAGAGAAATGATTATTTGGAAAATCAGAGCTTGTAATGGGGTCTTGGGAGGTGGTACTAAGACCTTGGGAAGTGGAACTGGTGCCAGCGGCGACGGTGGCGACTGTTGTGGCTTCTGTTATCATGGCTATGGTAGGAGCGGGAAGCACAGTAGCGGCAGCCGTGGAGGCGGTGGTTTTAGAAGGATTGGAGGAGCTCGAAGCATCTGTAGTCACCATTGATTGGTGGAAATGAAGGTTATCAAAGTCAATTTTCTGGTAAGGGTTAGAAATCACGGTGAAAAAGTAAAAATTGCAAAGCGAAGAGCTTCAAAGGTTTGAGAAATCAGATCTGAAAAGTGGCGGTCGATTTTTGGGGGCAAAACAATTTTATTAAAGGCAACCCTTTAAATTTGGCACGATCCCCATAGGGGACGCCATTTTTATTAATTATGGTGGGCCCTTTATAGGCACGTGGGGCAATGATGGCGGGTTAGGTTCCAAAGTGGATTGGGGCGGTTACACACTTAAATGGTTGTTTGAATTACTCGCTAAAGGGGTTAGTTTCATTTTTTGTACTCTTTTATTATATATCTCCTTTTTTATAATAAAAGAGCAGGGGGAAATGTTAGGACATGGGTTCGGGAGGCCCGACCCCACGTGGAGGATTTAACCCTACGTGGAGCTATTTGATAGTTAGGGACAGTCCAGTTAAGGAATGTAACTTCCTGACTAGTTTGACTTGTGGCTCAACCGAGTTGGTTTGCATGATTTGATTGATGGTGACAGGTCATTATACTGTCAAGTGGGGTCCAGGCATAGTAAGTGGATAATGAGGTATAAATACAAGGTTTTTCTCCTCATTTCAAAGGTAATGCAAAATATAATACTAAAGCTATACACCTCCATTGTTAAACCTTGATACCGCCTGTACTAATTCTCACGCCTGAGCTATCCCCCGGTGGCAAAACCGCCTAGAACTCTGAGTGTGATCTCGTTATTGTGTAGGATTGACGCGTTTTTGGTGATTGAAGCGCGTAGTTGAATCTTGGCGTTAACAACGTATATTAATACACGACACTGTGTAGGATTATAAGTTGACTCATCATATTAAATGTCTGATTAAAATAGTTATTGCTAATAGTTATTCATGTAACTGACAACAAAAATATTCATATATAAAGTCGCAAAATATATTATTTTCTATTATTTATGGGATAAAAGGAGAATTCAAATCCTTATTAGAAGGAAGGACGGGTCAAGTGAACTAGAGCCTAGTAGAAAAGGAGCATGCACCCACATATTCTCAAAAAATTTCCATTCAACCTAGGTCGTGAAGCAATATGGATTGATCTAAAAGGCTTTCAATTCAAATACGAAAACATTTAAGAGATCTCATATAATATCTATTCAAAGCATATCAATACTCATCTTTGCTAGCAAGCTCTATAGTGACTTCAATTTATATACAACTGATCTCTAGATAATTTGTTAATCTTAGTTAGATTTTCTGTAAACGAATAACTGATATTTTAAATAATATTATCTTAGTAGACTATCTCTTGTCAGTAAAAAAGAAGAGTGGAGTAGGGGCTTTTAGTTATTATGAATAACTTAAAAGTACTCGTTTATTTCTTGTTTATGAATTTTAATTTTTTGTACTTTGATATTTTGTTTAGTTGCTTTTCTGCGGAGAGTTGAAGCTTCCAAATCAATTTGAATACTTTTTAATATTTTTTCACATCATAATTACTTTAATTATTTAACCTTAACTAATTTGTAGTTTATAAAAAGAAATTTACAAAAGACTATTCAATCCTCATCTAGTCTATTTTGTTACCACAAGGAACCTAACATCATCATAACTTAAAGGTCTATGTCATTCAATACTGAGGGTGTCTCCTTCAAAACATGCATAGGTAAGGATGTTAAATTAACATGTGACTTGGTATAGTTTTACATTGATGTTTTATATATGTTGAATTTCTCAACTTCCCAAAATTTCAATTTCACCAAAACCTGTAAACAAGGATGTGACTTATTTTCTTAATGATAATCCATTGAAATATAGTTCTGAATGACAAACAAACTATTCATTTGATGACTGTTAATAGTGAGAATTATTTGGTTCTGATCATAGGTTGAGGATGGGTCAATTCGACCTACAAGAGGAAGAAATTAAAAATATCTGTGACGGCCAGAGCCGCCAGGGGATACCTCTGATATATGAGTAAATATCAAAATAAACAGGAAGATGATCGAAAATATGCAACAGAGGGCTAGAGAGGTTTCATAAAGAGAAAGTAGGGAAATTAGAGTTTGAATCTTACCTTTAGGAGTCCTTTGATATTTATAGATACCTGTTGGATCATTTACGTGTATTGAGCTTGCTCCCCAATGATGTCGTGTCACCTCTTTATTGGTTAGGAGTACAAACTCGTATGTAAGGAGTGTCCTTACTTGGAGTAGATGTAAGCTACTTCTAATAGCTTTCTAGAAGGTTGACAGGGACATGATCATATCTTTGACATTATTTCTATAAGACCACTCGGTGTCACTATAGGAGGCTTCGCCTTTAATCTTAAAGGGGGCGTAATCATGAAGTTGGAACGAGGGTCGATGTGACCCCCAATAGCTTTTATCTGATGTTCGGAGTATTATTCTTCACCTTCGCCTTATGTTGCGAAGGGCTTTTATGCTAAAGACCCGAAGGGTTTATCTGGACCCGAAGACCCATAGAGATCTCTTCAAGGGCTGATATATCCTAACAATGACATAATCAAACATGTCCATACAGGAAGGCTCACAAATATATGAGAACTTATTCCAAACATGCAAAAGTAAAATGTCCTTAGTAAATAAACACTTTGACAATATATTAGCTACACCTTATTTAATTAATTAAGAGCCATATAGAGCTCTTATTCTATCAATATCATCAGAACTCAGTGTTATTGTTTTCCCACCCGAATATTTGGGCCATATGATTGCCCCTTGATCATCACTATGGCGAAGCCCAAACGTGTGGCCCAATTTATGTATGGCCACACTTTCAATCTAAAATTAGTAGGAGTTGGATCCGCAGTGGACCAATTCTCAATCACATCAAAATGTAAATCTTTCCAATGTCCGTGAAAAACCCATGGGCTAATACACTTTTGATGGGTTAAATCTATACTAGCAATTTACGTGCAAGTATACACGACCAATCAAGTAATAAAGTGAAAGTAGAGTGTCGAACCCACGAGGAACGAATATAACCTAAATAATTCTAAACACTAATAATGCATCAATTAATTTAATCTAGATTATTAAGATATCGAATGAGTGCATTAATTAAATAATCAACTACTGAAATATTAAATCAATAAATAAAAAGGTTAAGAATTCAATTTCTCCCGATGAATCATTTAGGTAATACTATTATTCTTCTATTAAATTGACTAATCAGAATTGTCAACAGAAAATCACTAATAATTATTATAACTGCCTTTCGAATAATTACAAAGCATACCTATTATTATTATCAATTTCCCTATATCTCTATGAGAAACAATAATAACAAATTCATTAAGATTCATTTTCCAGCAGTTGTTTGTGGTATTCGGGTATATTCCTATCCCGTCACAAAATTAGTATTCAATCAACAATTCTTATTGCTGAAAAGAATTACTAATCACAAGTTATTATATTCAGATCTTAACCTAAATTCGATTGTCAAATGTCATCTAAGTCCATCTAATAATTGTTGATCAGACAATTGTACAAGTAAAACAAGATATAATAAACAATTCAATCCATCATCAACTTGAATAAAAAGAATTAATAAATATTAAATAAAATCATCATCGGGTTTCATTGAATTCTTAACTAAAAGAGTTAGTTCATAATAAAAGTAAAGAACATCAATGATTTATTAGAACTCATTCTAGATTATAAATAGATAAACAAAAGAGAAGAAATAAACTCTGTCAAATCTGATCTTCCTCCTGAACCTCAGTTCTCCTTTGGAATAAAGCTCTAATCAAACCTTTATTTTCTATATACTGAAATAATATCTTTGAATACCTAAAAATGCGTGTATGTTCCTCCTTTTCAATGAATGAATGAAAAACTTTATTTATTAGTATATTACTAACTACTGATAAGATCTAACCCATATATGATAAGTGTAAATAAAACCAAATCTTTAGCCAAAGGAAACAAATCCACCGGACGCGTGGCAACACGCGCGTTCGAGCGTCGTGGCTCTTGAGTTCATGCGTCGCGACTCTGGTCCTTTGTATTTCATACGCCGCGGCACTTGGTTTAGTGCGTCGCGACTCTTGATCATTTATTCGCGCGCCTCGGCTTGCTCCTTTGAGCGTCGTGACTCCAAAGCCCTTGTCATCTTTAATTCTCCTTTATTCATCTATTTTCGCCAATCTTCCTCATGAATTACAGCTACTAAAACTTGTTCACTCGTTTAACTTTCGCCAAATAATCATTATCACCTGTAGCAACAAATTCAGGCTAAACTTGCAATAATCTCCGTTATTTACACAATCACAGGCTAAAATCAATTATTCACAAAAAACTACTAAAATGCACTAAAATACTACTAAAAACTCTTAAGAAAAGCAAAATACTCAAGTCAAACATACCCAATTAATAGATATAAAATCTACTCATCAACTTTTATCACTAACAGCATGGGCCCATCAAAGAGTTCGCCGTCGCCATGATCCCCACTAAAAAACCCAATACATATGAGCTCATTTGAAGCAACTTCTTGAAAAGTCAACTTATTATTTGTTGCAGCAACCCAAATGGGCATAACTTGTTTTAGAGCATTGTGCACAACAAAATTCATACTCATCACAAATCTATACGTACCAGGCGTACTCCATTTATAACCCCTAATAGTAAAAAAAAAAGACCGTAGAAAAGGAATTCAGACTATGGTAGTGACTTTTCTTGCCCGCTTTCATAGTACCATTGATGATATCGGGCACACCACATTGAGGCATTATCATCATGGATATTATTTCAGCCTTGAGGCTTTCGGCTGCCTTGAGATAAAAATTTTGCTAGCATTTTTTAAAGGTAGCCTCTAGGGTATAATCAAAATCATCGTCGATGGTGGTGGGAGATAAGGTTAAGACGTCCACAAAAAAAACACTCTTAAAAATGTTCTAACCCTCCAATCTCTACACAAATCAGTTATAATAATATATCTAAAAGCCCTAGAGCAGAAGTGTAAAGCTTAGGAAGAATTGGAGGTGATTTAACAGGTATGAAGTAGAAAGCTTAGCTTTTAGCTAGTTTGCAGAAGTGCTTTGCGATTGTAGAGTGGGGCACTCTACGATTATGTGCAGGTTGCTTTATATTCGTAGAGTGGAGGACAATAGAAAGACTTAACAATCTGGCATTCTATGTTTCTGTGTAGGTTACAAGCGTTCTACGACCGTAGAGTGGAGCACTCTACGTTTTGTGTTCTGGCACTCTACGACTTGCCCAATCACTCTTGTCCAATGACTCTACGATTGACTTGGCCAGTCATTCTACGATTGGGCTTATCACTCTCTGACTAACTTGGTTAGTCACTCTACAATTGGGGCTTATCACTCCACGACTGACTTGGCCAGTCACTCTACGATTGGGCTTATTACTCTACAACTGATGCAGTCGACTAGTGGACTAGAGTTTGGTTATAACATACATTTTTAGAATTCATAAGGTCATACTCTACTCACTGGCTAGGTCCTTGATGGCAGTTTAAGTCAGTATATTGACGGTTTAGACTGTTTTTGAATAGAGAAATCACCATACATGGAAAAATTTAATATTTCTTGTCCGTTCCACTTGGATTGGTTAGAGAACTCATAGGTCTAACATTCAAAGGGCACAGATCGTAAAGACGATAGCGTACGGAAGGTTATGCTTGTCCAAAGCTACTGCTCTGTTTCAGGGTTTTCTCGATACAGTGATTATGTTACTCTGTTCATTTCACTTTAAGTTTTTACACATTTTAACACATACAAACATATAATCTCCATCAAAACCACCTTATAACCTCAGAATCCACCATGATTTCCACACACAAAATCCTTCCACAACCAACATGTATAACTATGTTACTTAACTGTTTAGCAGAAAAGAAAGAAGGAAAAAACAAATTTAATGTTAAGGAATTATACCTTCTTGAAGCTATTCTTCTCCTAGCAATAAACTTGTGCAAGCTATTCACTTTCTTCTTTCTTCTTAGACTTCTCTTGATTAACCAGAATGCAAGAGTTTCCCTTAATTCTTTCTTTTTATCTCTTAAGCTCTCTAATTCTCTCTGTATCAGAACTTAGCAATTGGAAACAGACCTTGTAAAATGAGTTGGGAGCTCCTATTTATAGGAGAACTCCTATAGTATATTATCCACATACATGTACTGCTACTTGTATTAGTCCAGCACGGATTAGTTTTGTCCATTGGTTAATAAAGATTCGGTAAAAAGCTTCTACCAAACCAACTTAGACCATGTTCCTCAATAATCATTTTACTTCACATAGGATTAAGATAAAGCAGCATAAGGGGGTAAGCTATTGGCCTGATTCGGAGGGAGTACTATTGTTATTATTATATATTAATTTATTATTATCCCTATATATACCCAGCGTATTTAGATTAACATTTTGGACTCACCACCTAAACTCCTGCCGAGCTTAATAGCAATACATGTCAACCTTACATCATTCGACTTGTCTATTAATATCTGCATAATTCGTTCGGTACTAACAATCTACTTGCAACATAAATTAATTAGGCTAATAATATTCACCATATACCCACACATACCGTAGGCTGATTAACATCAATCTCCCACTAGGCTCATTTCTTTAATACATAGCTAACTTAATCTTTCTTATTCACTTAATTATCAATTATCAACTTGAATTTATATTAATCATCTTTCATAATTTAATTAAAACACTTAATCATTATGCCACACAAAGCGCATTCTTCCGAATTCAGTTAATTCATAACTTTAGCTCATCATAAATTTTTATACATTATAATTTTATCTTAGCTAGCTTTATAATTGATAAGTGCATAATATTCATTTATTTTCATTCCTATATATTTAGTTTATTGCATGTTTTATTGTGTATATGCACTTATTAGATTATTGATTTCAGGAGGATTCAGAGTCAAAAATGGAGAAAGATGGAAAATCGGAGTTAAAATGAAAAAAAGACAAAAAATTTGAAAACTGGTATTCTCACCCTGGCGAGCTTTTTGGCTTGATATTTCGCAACCCGGCGAGGAAGCTTCTGCCCATCTTCGCCCCAGCGCATCGCCCCGGCCCAGACCTCTCTGAAGTTTCTCGCCCCGGCGGGAGTTCACCCCGACGAGTAAAGCTAGGCGTAAATGTTCGCCCCGACGAGGTTGGTCGACGTTGACCAGAGTTGACCTGCATTGACTTTCGGGAATTTTGAGGATTTCTACTCCGAATTGAATTTTTATTTCTAGGAGACTTAGGATAATACCTTAGGACTATAAATAGATATTATTAGTCAAATATTTGAGGATGATCTTGACAACTATAATTGTAACCCTAATTGAAAGAGATTGAAGGCATATCAGGTTAAACTCTTACTTTCATTTCTAAGGGATGTTGAACCTTTTTCATAATTAATGGTTTAATCAGGTTTTATGTATTTATTCCTTCTTACATGAGATTTATTTTGATAATCTGTTTTAACTGATTACATGTTATTTAATCTTTTGATTTGATTTGGCCAATTGAATTAATTTGATTAATATCATCTGTTAGATTAAGATATAGTATTAAGCAAACGATATTATATCTGATCATGGGTAGCAATTTATAGTACTTGATTGTGGACAAGCTTTTAGGTATTATTAAGATTATTAGAAGGCAAGATAATTCTTGATTGTGTAATTATTGCTTGGAATAACCTAATTCTCTAATTCTTCATACTACTGTTATATTAAATTTGGACTGATAGTTCTAGGTTATATGATAGTTAGGGTCTCTTGAGGCGATTGTCACATTAGATTTACACGTAAGGAGAATTTTGAATAATTAGCAATTGCGGTTATCTAGGGTTATTAATCTCATTGAAGAGTAAATATTGTTAAACTTGACTTTTCCATAATTGTGATAAAGTGATACTGAACTGAAGAACTAAAGCTTTCTATTCATTGATTACTCTTAATTACTTTTGTTAGATTAGTTAATCAAAGTCAAAACCCCCTCATCAATAAAAATATTAGAGTAGATAAATGATTAATTCACTTATCTGTGGGATCGATCCTTGCTTGTCATTATACTAAGTTTTGTGCTAGTAGAGTGTTAGTAAGGTATTAATTTTGGAGTGTAAAACGACAGCTCCCAAATTTTGGCGTTGTTCTCGGGGAAGTGTTATTTATCTTTATTTTTTCTTCATTTTATTTTATTTTATTTTTGTTTAATATTGTAGTTTATGACACGATCTTCTCAATCCGGTGATTTGAATTTTGATCTAGAAATTGAGAAAACTACACGCAGGCTAAGGAAAGAAGCTCGTCAAACTCGAGGCATCACTGCAGATTCAGACGAAGTTCCATCACCAGGACTCAACATAGCACTTGAATTACTGTCAAATACATCATCCATCGAATCAGAGGAAGAAGAAGAGATGGTGGTGTCAAATAATAATAGAACACTCAAAGAATTAGCCACTCCTAATCTCAATCAACAACCCTTATGCATTGAATATCCTACTTTAACTGCTGCTTTTGAGTTAAAATCAGGACTAATTCACCTTTTGCCTACTTTTCGTGGTCTTACAGGGTGAAGATCTATATAAGCACTTGAAGGAATTCCATGTGGTGTGTTCCACCATGAAACCACAAGGAATAATCGAGGATTAAATCAAGCTAAGGGCGTTTTCCATTTTCACTGGCGGATCTAGCAAAGGACTAGTTGTACTATCTTCCTTCAGGGTCAATATAGTCATGGAATGACATGAAAAGGCTGTTCTTGGAGAAGTACTTTCCTTCTTCAAGAGTTGCCAACATCAGAAAGGAGATATGTGGCATTCAACAGTTCAACGGAGAGACACTGTATGAGTATTGGGAAATATTTAAAAAATTATATTCCAGTTGTCCTCCCCATCAAATAGACGATCAACACCTGATTCAGTACTTTTATGAGGGACTATCACCAATGGATCAGAGTATGATCAATGCAGCAAGCGGAGGAGCACTAGTAGATAAGACATCGGAGGCTGCAAGGACTCTAATTACAAATATGTCTGCTAACTCTCAGCAGTATGGGACAAGGAATGACCATGCACCTGCAAGAGTGAATGAGATGACCACGAGCAATCTTGAACAACAAATTTTTTATTTGACTGTGATGGTTAAACAAATGGTTACAGGAAATACACCAGCAGCAAAAGTTTGTGGGATTTATTTAATGGGTGGTCATAGTACCGATTCTTGTCCAACATTGCAAGAGGATAAAACTGCACAGCAAGCTAATGCGATGGAAAACTATCAGGCACAACCTCAGCAGAAGTATGACCCATATTCAAATACTTACAATCCAGGATGGAGGGATCACCCTAACCTTAGTTATGGAGGAAATAGGCCACCAGCGCAAGGCGTGTATTCAGTTAGACAACAAGGGTTCCCACAAGGCTCTCAACCAGCTCAACCCCAATATTAACCTAGACATGCAGCTCCTGAAAATTCTGGAACATCTTTGGAAGACATGTTCAAGGCATTCATGAGTCAGACACAGCAGTTCTAGCAGGAAACGAAAATTTTTGTTCAAGACTTGAGAAATCAGATAGGTCAACTTGCCACCACAGTGGGGAGGTTGGATTCTCAAGGTTCAGGAAAGTTGCCCTCCCAAACAGTTGTCAATCCAAGGGAAAATGCTAGTGCGATTACACTAAGGAGTGGAAAAGAGTTAAAAGTACCCAAACCAGTTACGGAAATTGAAGAGGAAAAAGCTAAAGAGGAGACTGAGACACCGATGAAAATTGTTACCCCATCTACTCTAGTTAAGACCCCACTATTGTCGTTCCCACCTAGAAACCATAAGACTTCAAAGAAGGAGGAAAAAGAAAAGAAAATTTTGGAAACCTTCAAGAAGGTAGAGGTAAATATTCCTCTTTTGGATGCTATCAAACAAGTCCCCAGGTACGCAAAGTTTTTGAAAGAATTATGCACTAACAAAAGAAAATTGAAAGATGATGAAAAAGTCACTGTATGAGAGAATGTGTCAGCAGTGCTTCAAAGAAAAATGCCCTTTAAATGTAAAGATCCAGGAATGTTTACAATCCCATGCAGAATAGGTAATACCAGATTTGAGAAAGTCATGCTAGATCTAGGAGCTTCAATAAATGTCATGTCATTATCTGTATTTGCTTCTTTAAATCTAGGACCTTTGAAACAAACTGGTGTTATCATTCAACTTACTGATCGTACTAACACTTACCCTCAAGGGATAATTGAAATGTCTTAGTGCAGGTGAATCAGTTAATTTTTCCTACAGATTTTTACATTATGGATATAGAAGATGACATATCTCCAAATCCCTCGCATAACTTGTTAGGGAGGCCATTCTTGAAAACAACGAGGACAATAATCGATGTGCACAATGGGACCTTAACCATGGAATTTGATGGAGAGAAAATTCAGTTCAATATATATGATGCCATGAGGTACCCTAGTGATGTTAATCATGTTTTTGCCATTGACATCATTGATTCTATAGTGCAAGGATCTTTTGAACAAGAACACAAGGATAGCTTGGAGATGGCCATTACTAACAACTTGGACATGGATAAAGAGGAAGAATTTAACCAGAATCAGGGTTTGAAGGAAGTTGTGGCTGTATTGCACTCTTTACCGAAATTCACAGATAAGTATGCGGTTCAATCAATTCAATTGCATGTTTCTCATAAAAAACTGTTACCATCTGTGGAGCAAGCTCCAATCTTAGAATTGAAACCCTTACCTGCTCACTTGAAATATGCATATTTAGGGACTAATGAAATTTTACTAGTGATTATTGCTAGTAATCTAACCAAAGTGCAGGAAGAGAAATTGTTAAGAGTCCTAAGGGACCATGTCACAGTGTTTGGTTGGACGATAGCAGATATCAAAGGTATAAGCCCCGCGATGTGCATGCATAAGATTCTTTTGGATGATGGAGCAAAGCCCACGAGAAAAGCACAGAGAAGATTAAATCCACCCATGATGGAGGTAGTTAAGAAATAGGTTATAAAATTACTTGATGCAGGTATAATCTACCCCATCTCCGACAGTTAGTGGGTGAGTCTAGTGCAGGTAGTTCCGAAGAAGTTTGGAATAACTATCATCACGAATGACAATAAATGAGTTGGTGCCCACACAGATACAAACAGGATGGAGAGTGTGTATTGACTACAAGAATTTAAATGTTGTAACTAGAAAAGACCACTTTCCTCTTCCCTTTATTGATCAAATGCTAGAGAGATTAGCGGGGCATACTTATTATTGCTTTCTAAATGATTTTTCAGGATATAATCAGATCGTGATTGCACCCGAAGACCAGGAAAAGACCACATTCACATGTCCATTTGGTACCTTTGCATACCGGAGGATGTCATTTGGACTTTGCAATGCACCAGGTACTTTCTAGCGATGCATGGTAAGCATTTTTTCTGATCTTTTAGAAAATTACATCGAGATCTTTATGGATGATTTCACAGTACATGGTGATGTTTTGGATTTGTGCTTAGATAATCTAACTCGTGTGCTAGATAGATACTTGGAAACTAACCTTGTTCTTAATTGGAAAAAGTGTCACTTTATGGTAGAACAAGGTATAGTGCTTGATCATGTTGTGTCAGTTAAAGGTTAGAAGTTGATAAAGCTAAGATAGATATTGTGTCTGCTTTGCCTTACCCCGCAGTGTGCGGGAGATTCGCTCTTTTCTTGGACATGCAGGTTTCTATCGGAGATTTATCAAAGACTTCTCTAAAATAGCACTGCCATTATGTAAGTTGCTATAAAAGATGTGGAATTCCAATTCGATGAAGCGTGCAAGGAGGCATTTGACAAGTTGAAGAGCCTATTGACCTCCACACTTGTGATTTAATTGCCAAATTGGAGTCTTCCCTTTGAATTAATGTGTGATGCCAACAATTATGCAGTGGAAGCTATTTTGGGCCAAAGAGTTGACAAAGATGTCCATGTTATCTACTTATGCCTCTAAAACATTGAATGCAGCTCAGATTAACTACTCGACAACAGAAAAATAACTTTTATCTGTTGTTTTTGCTTTAGATAAATTTTGACCTTATTTACTTGGCACTAAAGTTATAGTTTATTCTGACCATGCAGCTCTCAGGTATTTGTTAACCAAGAAGGACGCTAAACACCCAGGGTTATCAGATGGATTCTGTTGTTGCAGGAATTTAACTTGAAAATCAAGGATAAGAAGGGAGCGATAACTTGGTAGCAGATAACTTGAGTAGATTGGTGAGAGATGAAGAGGTATTACCATTGTATGATTCTTTTCCAGATTAGCATCTCTTTTCTATTTTAGAGGAATTGCCTTGGTATGCTAACATTGTCAATTATTTAGCAAGTGCATATATCCCTAGTAAATTTTCTAAAAACCAAAAGGATAAGCTTAGGAGTGATGCTAGACATTATGTTTGGGATGATCCATATCTGTGGAAGTTTTGTATTGACCAGATAATCCGTAGATGTGTGCCTAATACTGAAACATTGTCTATTCTAACCTTTTGTCATTCATATGCTTGTGGAGGTCATTTTGGATCCAAACGGACTGCTCATAAGGTTTTAGAAAGTGGCTTTTATTGGCCAACAATTTTTAAGGACTCATGTTTATTTTGTAAATCATGGGAGAATTGTCAATGAACATGTAACATATCACATAAAAATCAAATGTCACAAACCCCCATTTTAATTGTTGAGATTTTTGATGTTTGAGGTATTGATTTCATGGGACCTTTTTCTGTTTCTCATGGTAATATATACATTCTCTTGGCTGTTGACTATGTTTCTAAATGGGTGGAAGCTAAAGCCACCATGACTGATGATTCTAAAGTTGTTGTAGATTTTGTCAAAACTAACATATTTGTTAGATTTGGAACTCCTAGAGCTATCATCAATGATAGAGGGACTCACTTTTGCAATAGGATGTTAGCTGCACTTTTCAGGAAATACAATGTTTTGCATAAGATTTCTACATCTTATCATCAGTAAAGCAATGGTCAAGCTGAAGTATCCAACCGTGAAGTGAAATCTTTTCAATTCGAGACTGAAGTTATTTTCAGGTAAGTTGCACTCTCGTTGGGAAGGTCCATTTGTTATTACTAATGTGTTTTCTCATGGTGTTATAGATATACAAAATCCAAAGTTAAGGAAAGTATTCAAGGTCAATGGACATAGGCTGAAACCATTCCGTAAAGGATTTTCAATGAAGAATGTGGAGATGGTAGACCTAGTGGATCCGATCTATGATTGATTGAGGAGAATCGGTGACGGGCTAACGATGTTAACCAAATGCGCTGCTTGGGAGGCAACCCAAGACATCAAATTTGCTTTTCTATCCCTTTTTATTTATTTATTTGCTTTTTAGTTATTTCTCTCGTCTTTTGCATGATTGTCTTACATTGGGGACAATGTAAGATTTGAGTGTGGGGGAGAGATTTAGGGTAGATTAAGTTAGTTTATTTATGCTTTAATAGGTTAGTTGGAAATATTTGTCTTTTGCCTAAATTTTTGATCTATTTGGCCAAGTTTTTAAAGGTTTTTGGTTTTAGAATGAGAATTGATGTCATTGATAGAATTTGTTTAATACTGAATTAATTGATAAATGATGGTAACTAAGTTAGGACCCATAGTTGACTGACTTAGATTGGGTTGGCATTGCATGAGTACTTGAGTATGAGATACATGTTTACTTGACTGAGTTATTTGTGGAGTTGACTTCGTGCGCTGATTTCATGATTTAGAACTGTTTAACTGCTTATTTTGTTTGCAGCACCATGTGAAAAAATTGGAAATTTGAAAAATAATTAAAAAAAACTGAAAAAAATTGTCTCAAAAGGAAAATATGTGGTGGGTTGAGATGGAGCGTAAAACACACTCACCCATAAATACATGCAACTAGATGGAACGTAAAACACACTCGTTAGTGAGAAGAAAAGTGAGATGGAGCATAAAATGCACTCACTTACGAAAAGAAAGAATGAGAAAGGTGAAATGGAGCATAAAATGCATTTACTTGAATGAAGAAAAAATGAATAGTAGAAAAAACATGTTCTGGGTTTGAATCAGTGTGCACGGTTGTTGTTCCATATGAACTAAGTTGAGTATCTATGTTAATCATAGGAGATGCTTATGTGATTTCAATTTGATTTAGAGATATTCAGTGGGGAATGATGAGGTTATTGTTATTAGTTGATTGATAAAGTATTGGTCAAACTTCTGTTGATTGGTGTTAATGTTCATGGATGATAATTAAATTTAAACCTTTGGGAGTTTGGTTGAATAGAATTCAAATGATTTCAATATAACCTTTGTTTTAGTTTATACGAGGACGTGTAAAGACTAAGTGTGGGGGAATTTGATAAGTGCATAATATTCATTTAGTTCCATTCCTATATATTTAATTTATTGCTTGTTTTATTGTGTATATGCACTTATTAGATTGTTTATTGATTTCAGGAGGATTCAGAGTCAAAAATAGAGAAAGATGGAAAATCAGAGTTAAAACAAAAAAAGACGAAAAATTCGAAAACTGGTATTCTCACCCCGGCGAGCTTTTTGGCTTGATGTTTCGCACCCCGGCGAGGAAGCTTCTGCCCATCTTCGCCCCAGCGCGTCGCCCCGACCCAGACCTCTCTGGAGTTTCTCGCCCGGGCGAGAAAAGTATGAACAAAATCTTCGCCCCGACGAGAAAAGCTAGGCGTAAATGTTCGCCCCGACGAGGTTGGTCGACGTTGACCAGAGTTGACCCGCGTTGACTTGACGTTGACTTTCGGGAATTTTGAGGATTTCTACTCCGAATTGGATTTTTATTTCTAGGAGACTTAGGATAATACCTTAGGACTATAAATAGATATTATTAGTCAAATATTTAAGGATGATCTTGGCAACTACAATTGTAACCCTAATTGGAGGAGATTGAAGACATGTCAAGCTAAACTCTTACTTTCACTTCTAAGGGATGTTGAACATTTTTCATAATTAATGGTTTAATCAGGTTTTATGTATTTATTCCTTCTTACATGGGATTTATTTTGATAATGTTATTTAATCTTTTGATTTGATTTGGCCAATTGAATTAATTTGATTAATATCATCTGCTAGATTAAGATATAGTATTAAGCAAACGATATTATATCTGATCATGGGTAGCAATTAATAGTACTTGATTGTGGACAAGCTTTTGGGTATTATTAAGATTATTAGAAGTCAAGTTAAATAATTTCTGATTGTGTAATTGTTGCTTGGAATAACCTAATTCTCTAATTCTTCATGCTACTGTTATATTAAATTTGGACTGATAGTTCTAGGTTATATGATAATTAGGGTCTCTTGAGGCGATTGTCACATTAGATTTACACGTAAGGAGAATTTCGAATAATTAGCGATTGCGATTATCTAGGGTTATTAATCTCATTGAAGGATATATATTGTTAACATTGACTTTTCCATAATTGTGATAAAGTGATACTGAACTGAAAAACTGAAGCTTTCTATTCATTGATTACTCTTAATTACTTTTGTTAGATTAGTTAATCAAAGTCAAAACCCCCTCATCAATAAAAATATTAGAGTAGATAAAAGATTAATTCACTTATCTGTGGGATCGATCCTTGCTTGTCATTATACTAAGTTTTGTGATAGTAGAATGTTAGTAAGGTATTAATTTTAAAGTGTAAAACGACAGTTCATAATAATCACACGTCACACATAAATTACACATAATTGTTTTCAAAAATTTCTTATTTTCATTAATAATTTTTTCAAATTTCTTGGTTATTACAAAAGAAGATATCTGTATCTATGTTATGTACGAGAGATATATATCATTGTGCATCTTTTGGTTTGCATTACTCCCGCGGAAAGAAAAAAAATGTAGTGGGTTTCTTGCGCGGCCCACTTTATTTTTTAGAACAAAACTCTACTTACTTTAATAAAGCATCCACATGTACTCCGCTATTTGTAAAAACTTTATTTGTACTACGTCTACTATATTTTTAGTGTACCAAGATTTATTGATTATGTTTATTCTTGGGCATTACTCAAGACTTCTTGGGGAAGCAAGTTGTTGGGTCGTATATATAAAGAGAAATGAGTGTTCATGTGGAAGTATTGCAGTTTTTTTAAGTCTTTCAATTCCTTGCATTACCTTTGTATTTCTTGTGTACTTTCTCTTTCGCAGTGAAAGCTCACTTTGATTTCCCCAATTATTCTAATTAAATCTCTATTTATTTTAATCTTTAGTTACCAAAAAACCTCTATTCCCTCTCCGATCAGTTACAAAGTGGATTGGTGTGGTGTGGTGAGGTTGGTGGAAGTACCTTTTTGCGTTGAAATCTCTACTTTTAACAACCGGAGAACGGAGAGCGGTTTTCCGAGGGTGGTTTTGAGGTAAGCATTAGTGGTATTTTGTTTTTGACTATTTATTTTCTAGGTTTTAGGTAATGACTGGGATCCACTCATTTCAGGCTTGTTAACTGGTTCTTCTTACTGATTTTCTTGTTTGTTCGGTTGGATCTAGGTTATTCTGTGTTTATCACACCGGTTTTGCTTGGACCCTTTGTTATATCTTTTGTTAAATTTCATTTTATCGTACATTTTCGCTTTTGGAGTGTGGTTTCATGTGTTTTTTCATTTTCGCTTTTGGAGTGGGTTTTGTTTTGGATCTAGGTTATTCTGTGTTTATTCTGTGGTTTTTGAGGTAAGCATTACTGTTTTCATGTTTTTTGTTTTTTCACTTTCATGCGTTTTAAATGTAGTCTACTTCCATTTATGTTCTGGAATGGGTTTCATTTGTTATTAGTGTTTTGAGATTCTGGAATGGGTTTTGTTTTAATGGTTTTTATTTTGTGAGTTTTGGGTTTTGTTTGCTTATTGTGTATTTATGAGCTTTAGATTAATTTAATTTTCTCTTTCTCCTTATTTTATGGTACATGATCAAAATTTTCCGATTGAGATTGAATGATTTTAGTTCTATTTACTCAATACTGTTGTTTTTATATGCTTACTGCAGTTGTCATCATGATGAGGAAGAGCTCTGAGTCTCAGGAAACAAGTGGAGTACGTGGTGCTGGTGCAACTCAGCCTCCGCTAAAACAGCAGCAGCAGCAGGGTGGTGGTGGTGCAGCTCAACGGCAGCCACAACAGCAACGGCCGCCACAACAGCAACAGCAGCAACAAGGTGGTGGTGGATACCAAGGTGGAGGAGGTAGAGGCTGGGCTCCTCAACGACAAGCTGGTGGGTATGGTGGTGGACGTGGTGGTCAGCATAGTGGAATGGCTCCCCAGCCGTACTATGGTGCGACTCCTGAGTATTGGCAGCAGCAGGGCAGGGGTACTCAACAGCAGCAGCAACAACAGTTACGAGGACCACCATCCCAGCACCGTGGCGGTGACATGGGTGGTGGCAGCCGTGGAGGGGTTGTACCTTCTTCTGGTGGACCTTCTAGGCCATCAGTACCCGAGCTGCACCAAGCGACCCAGGCTCTGCATCAAGCAGGGGTGATGATGCCCATGCCTTATGTGAAACCAGCGGAGGTGGTTCAGTCTGATGCTAGTTCATCCAGTGTTCCTGAGCGGGCTGAGCCAACTTCGCAAGTGATGCAACAGTTTCTGCATCTTTCTGTTCAGCAAGAACCCTCTTCCAGTGAGGTTGTTCAGCCTAATCCTGCCTCAAGCAAATCACTTAGATTTCCTATTCGACCAGGCAAGGGTAGTACTGGTTCCCGGTGTATTGTAAAGGCCAATCACTTCTTTGTTGAATTGCCAGACAAGGATTTGCACCAGTATGATGTGAGTTCCTTTGGTTGTGTTCATCACTATGTTCTGCTTGTTATATTTTGGAAAATTCATTTTGATACAACTATGTCTCACTGTCTTAATACTTAGGTTTCAATCACTCCTGAGGTCACGTCTCGTGGTGTCAACCGTGCTGTAATGGAACAGCTGGTGAAACTGTATAGAGAATCTCATCTTGGAAAGCGCCTTCCGGCATATGATGGTAGAAAGAGTTTATATACTGCAGGGCCTCTCCCTTTTATTTTGAAAGAGTTCAAAATCATTCTTACTGATGAAGATGATGGATCGGGCAGTGCAAGGTATTGTTTTATCAGAATTTTCTTCATTTTCTGTTTTCACTTTCTTATAACCAACTTTTTTGCAATATGTTCTATTAATCAATTTAATTTGGCTTCCTGGGTGCAGAAGAGAGAGGGAATTCAAAGTTGTCATCAAATTAGCTTCACGTGCTGACTTGCACCACTTGGAAATGTTTTTAAAGGGGAGACAGGTTGATGCGCCTCAAGAAGCTCTTCAGGTCTTGGACATTGTTTTGCGGGAATTGCCTACTGCTAGGTATAGACTTCAAAAACCATGCCTTCTGATCCACCTTCTGGTGTCCTTATTCATTTATCATTATCTTCCTTGTGCGTGTGTATATTTATATATTTATGTATTGGTGTTGATTTGGTTGGTTTTTTGGTCGATGGATATAGGTATTCTCCTGTGGGTCGTTCATTTTATTCCCCCGATCTTGGACGAAGACAGCCATTGGGCGAGGGATTGGAAAGTTGGCGTGGTTTCTATCAGAGTATCCGCCCAACACAGATGGGATTGTCACTGAACATTGGTTTGTCTTGTGCACGTGCCAGATATTTTTCTTGTTTCTTTAGTTTTTACCCTTAGTTTTCCAATCTCTTACGATTTTAAACAGTTGACTGAAGCAGTTATCGTTTCTTTCCGTACATTTCTTAATCAATCTCTTGATATACTTTTAGAAATCTGCTTTCATAGTGTAATTCATACTTTTGATGATGCAGATATGTCCTCCACTGCCTTTATTGAACCACAGCCTGTTATAGACTTTATCACACAGCTTTTGAATAGGGATGTTTCTTCTAGGCCATTGTCAGATGCTGATCGTGTAAAGGTTTGATTCAGTTCCATAAATCTAGATGATAACTTGTGGTTAAATCTGTTCATTGACTATGTTCCTTTTATTGTTCAGGGTTGTTTTCTATGGTTTCCCCTAGTGGATTTGTTTTTCCTTGCATTTTTTTGTTTGAATTTTTCTGCGTCGTACATCTTCTTGCCTCAAAAGGTTTCCCCTAGTATATATATATAATATATATATATAATATATATATATAATATATATATAATATATATATATATATATATAGTGTCTTGGTTGTTTCCTACTTTCCTGTTCTAATTATTGACACTTGTGTGGTGGCTGCTTTTGATCCTAGTTGTTTGCTTTATGGTTTTAGCCTTTATGGATTCATTTACTGATGATTTTTGCTTGTTTAATTTTGTTTGGATTATTAAAAAAATGATTATTCTGATTGTTCAAATGATCTGGAGAGCAGTTTGTATTTGCTTATCCAAAATTTTTGAAAGAAGACAATCTAGCAGAATAACTGTGATGATTTGCTTATTTGAAGTCTTTTTGCCTCAAAAGGTAAGTCTGGATTCTAAATTCTAATGTTTTTTTAGTTTTTACCAAAAATCTGATCATTTTTATAGCAATGGTTTAACAAAACTTAACTATGGAACTCTTGCTACCACAAACCAAGTTGTTGTTTGGATGGCATGGGAACATAAATGCCTTGTGCATCCCACCATAGGTTCCATCTTTCTGAGCTATCTATACTCTAGCCATATGCTCCATCTACGTAGTTCTTGTTTTTATATATTTCTTTCAATTTATTAATGTGATAATTTTTCACTCCCTAGGTCATTTATGCCTTTTTTGAATGTGTTAGGTAGGGATAGCAAGGCGTTTTAAAAACACACATATATTCTTTAATTATCTTTGATTTTGTGAAAATATAGTATTCAATATATTGAAAATATAAAACATTAAAAAATAAAAAAATTATTTTGGTGTATTTTTTTTGGCATGTATAAAAACCAGACTAGAACGCCTAATAAAGGATGACATCCTTTTTGGGACGGAGGTTACTCTTTGGCTTGATATTGGTTTTAGTAGTTTCTTACGGTGGGTGTATGACGGATTTTAGTTGCTGAATTGCAACTGCTACTGATAAATGTCATCTCATTTGCATCACTTGATTTACTTGCATGACAGATTAAAAAGGCATTGAGGGGTGTGAAGGTTGAAGTTACACACCGTGGAAACATGCGCCGGAAGTATCGCATATCTGGTCTAACATCACAGGCAACGCGAGAGCTGATGTACGAATCATTGGCTAAATTTTCAAATCACAATTAATGATTCATGCTACTCAAGAAGGCATTTTTTCTGCTTTGCATGCATCATGTCTGACATGTTATACATTTTGATATATCAGTTTCCCGGTTGATGAAAGAGGGACCATGAAATCGGTGGTGGAATATTTCAGAGAGACATATGGGTTTGTAATAAAGCATACTCAATGGCCTTGTTTACAAGTTGGCAATCAGCAAAGACCAAATTATCTGCCTATGGAGGTTTGTGTTTAATTTTAATCCCAGCTTGCAATCTCACAGTATATGCACATATGCTAATGTTTTGATTGTTTCAGGCCTGCAAGATTGTGGAGGGACAAAAGTACTCAAAGCGGTTAAATAAGAGACAAATTACTGCTTTGCTGGAGGTTACCTGTCAACGTCCTAGTGAGAGGGAGTCTGATATTCTTCGGGTTTGTGTTGCTGCAAACCTCTAGTTCTTGGGTGTTTCATACTCTTGATTTGGCACTAAATCTTTGCCTGTCACTATTTTTATTAGCATCCACATCTGTGTGCACATGTGTGCATGTATTTGTATATGCTTGCGAACTCTCTCCTGTCCCTTGCTAGTCTTTCCACATAAGCTATATTAAAAGAAAACTTGTCTAGTTGTGAATTGTGATGCATATAGGAAATTCAAGTTCCACGAACTCTGTCTTGTCCCTTGCTAGTCTTTCCACATAAGCTATATTAAAAGAAAGCTTGTCTAGCTGTGATGTATATAGGCAATTCAAGTTCGACATCTTAATGGGGACTCTAGTACTTTACTATATCATCACATTGTGTGATCATGTTGTTGATAATGTACCTTAAATGTGTTCTAATTTACTCTTTGCTTGAATCTTTCTGCAGACTGTCCATCATAATGCATATGCAGAAGATCCATATGCAAAGGAGTTTGGTATAAAAATTAGTGACAAGCTGGCCTCTGTAGAAGCTAGAATTCTGCCTGCTCCATTGGTAATTGATAAATTTCTATTTGTACTTGTTTATCTTATTCATTTTCTTAATGTAGTCATACTTTGTAAATTGTCTCTTGAAGGCTTTGACTTGGTCAATGAATGACTATTGTGTTTTGTGTGCACAGCTAAAATACCATGAGACAGGTCGTGAGAAGGATTGTCTACCCCAAGTTGGGCAATGGAATATGACGAACAAGGTAATCTTTGCCTTAAACTAAAACTACTACACTCTAGCATGTAGACTGTCTATGTTAGTTAAATTTGGTGGTAGCGTGCACACTGCACAATTACTCTTTTATATAAATCCACTGCTTTCATGAATGACCCATTTTATAGTTGTGCATGTGCTCTTTCCTGTGTGATATAATCTTGGAATATGTTGCATGACTTTTAGATGTGGCTTTGTAACTTATTACAGTACACAATTCCTATTGGTATCATGGAATTGCCTAGAAATAGCAGCTATATCAGGTTAGGACTACTTTGATTCCTTTTATGAAATTATAAACTCCACCTATACCTGTGCTCGTAATAAATTGCTGAGGCCACCTTCCAACTCAAAGCATAAAAGTATTTTTTGCAAGTAGGAATCCTAGAACCCTGGCTAAAAGAATTGGACGCTTTAAACGGACGAGAATTTGATTCAAGGTCTGCATAATTTTCTCTTTCAAAAATGTGATTGAATAGATTATATAATTACATTGTAGGTAACATGTGAAGTGTGTATAAATAAAGTATATCAAGGACACTATTGCTTCTTCGGTTGGATAATTTGTTCATATTGCTCTTAGAATTCACATTACTTATGTAGTCATCCCTGGTTCTGTGAAATTCTACCATGTGTAATTGTTGATCTGCTTTAACCCTAAAGGTACGAAATCATATTTAGTCAGTGTCTTGGAAAAAATATTTCCAAGATGCTTGTTATATGATGTTCAATAGCAGTCATTATGCAGTATTACCATGGTTAGATCCATGGGAGTATATTGCGTTTTCTTAAATTTTGATAGTTCTCGTGCCCATGAATTCAAATAGTCAGTGGGTGATGTATTGATGGTTTTGTATAGTAGGTTCAGAACGTAGTATGTAGTAAAATAAATTGCAATGGCCAAGTATACTGTGTACATACAAAAACTACAAAGCATATTATTTATTCTAGCAGGAAATTGTTCTGTAGGCTCTTAGTAGGAAATTGTTCGGTAGGCTCTTGATTATGATTGGAGGCTTCAGCATTGAAGTATATAATCATTAAGTAATGCTAGCTATTACTTGGGTCCAAATTATTGTGGGTTTGTCCATCTTCTGTTCTATATATGCTGTCATGTATAAGTTATTGAAGCATCATATTTCTAAATATTAATATACTTTGTTTCAGAAAATGGTTAATGGGGGCATAGTCAACAGTTGGATTTGTGTAAACTTCGCGCGGAATGTGCAAGATAATCTAGCCCGTGGGTTTTGTTCTGAGCTTGCACAAATGTGTATGATCTCTGGCATGGTATTTACTTTGAGACATCCTTTTGCTTTTAATATTTCATATACAGTTGATGGCTCTGTGCTCTCTATAACCTAAACAATTGGTTCTTCTTGTAGCAATTTAATCCCGAACCTGTGCTCCCACCAGCTAGTGGCCGTCCCGATCAGGTTGAAAGAGTGTTGAAAACCAAGTACCAGGAAGCCATGAGTAAACTCTCAAAGAAGGAGCTTGACCTGTTAATTGTTATTCTGCCAGACAATAATGGCTCTCTGTATGGTATGGAAATTTGAGAGAAATAATCATATGGGCATTGTTATTTTTTTCTAGTCTCGTGAAAGTATTTAGTATGTCATGTGCTATTTCTGTTGATATTGATATTTGCAATTGCAGGTGATCTGAAGAGAATTTGCGAGACTGACCTTGGAATAGTTTCCCAGTGCTGCTTGACAAAGCATGTTTTTAAAATGTCGAAGCAGCAGTATCTTGCGAGTGTGGCCTTGAAGATAAACGTGAAGGTTGGAGGAAGAAATACGGTTCTGGTTGATGCACTATCAAGGCGCATTCCCCTTGTTAGCGATGTGCCTACTATAATTTTTGGTGCTGATGTTACTCATCCTCACCCTGGGGAAGATTCAAGCCCTTCGATAGCAGCCGTACGATTTTAAGTTTGATGAGTTGTTTGGCTGATTTGGTTTTGTATTCATAAGTTTTGTGTATTATCCTTTCTTTCATTTGCCAACAGCTTATTTTGAATGGAAATGTAGGTTGTTGCTTCTCAAGATTGGCCAGAGATTACCAAGTATGCTGGGCTAGTTTGTGCGCAAGCACATCGTCAAGAGCTCATCCAGGATCTGTTCAAGAGCTGGCAGGATCCAACTAGAGGGATTGTAACTGGTGGCATGATAAAGTAGGATCTTTCATCTTTCCCTAACACTCTTCATACTATTTATTCCATTATGTGCTTCTCTCTTCAAGAGCTAAGCTACTAGACTCAAACAATGTTAAGAAATCCCACCCCAAGTCATTTTTTTGGGTATCCAATAAGATATTTGTTCAGTAATTGAAGTTGGATCACCATTTTTTTGTGTACTACAGGGAACTCCTTATTTCATTCCGCAGAGCAACTGGGCAGAAACCGCAGCGCATTATTTTTTACAGGTATTTATAAATGCTTGCATATTTAGGTGCACTATTTGGAGTTTGTCATTTCTGTGTTCCTAATGATGAGCTCTATCCATAGGGATGGTGTCAGTGAGGGACAGTTCTATCAAGTTTTGCTATATGAACTTGATGCAATTCGCAAGGTGTGATTCATGCAAATTTATACGTATATAATATTTTTTGGTTGCTATTCTTCTGTCTTGTTCTTATTTGTCACTGAATTTGAGTGCTTGTGAGGTTGAATTACAAATCTAAATCTCTGTCGCCTTGTTCACGTCTTCTATTCAAAAATAGGCATGTGCCTCACTAGAGCCCAATTATCAGCCTCCGGTTACATTTGTTGTGGTTCAGAAACGCCATCACACGAGATTGTTTGCCAACAATCATCGTGACCGTAATCAAGTTGACAGGAGTAGTGGAAATATCCTCCCTGGTATTCCTTTTTCCATCCCTCTGCATTGTGTTATGATCTAATGTAATGCTTTAGGATGTTATTCTGATGGTGTAAAGCTTTTCTGTATTGTGAAATTTACAGGGACTGTTGTAGACTCTAAAATTTGCCATCCTACCGAGTTCGACTTTTATCTGTGCAGCCATGCTGGCATTAAAGTAAAAATATACGTCTTTTGAAATGTTTTAGCAAGTGAATTTTTAGGAGATTTAGATTTTTGTTTGTGGTATTTATTTGGATCCCACTTGTGTAACAGGGAACTAGCCGGCCTGCGCATTATCACGTCCTTTGGGACGAGAACAAGTTCTCAGCAGATGGTTTACAGTCTCTTACGAACAATTTGTGTTATACGTGAGTCCACTTTTAGAGCAACTGTTTGTGGTGGATTAGATTCAAACTTTGGACTTATTTACTACTTGCTTCTTGCTGGCATCATTTTAAACCCTGCTCATTTTTTTATTTATGTATTCAGATATGCTCGGTGCACACGCTCAGTTTCGATAGGTGAGCGGCTCTACTAATGAAAGTGTTAATGAACAGAGTTCTTTTGATTTGTTACATTTAGATTTATGTTGTGCTTGCTACTGTTTTCAAAGTATCCATTGAATTAATCTCTTTTCTCTCTCCATGGCAGTACCACCGGCATATTATGCCCACTTGGCAGCTTTTCGTGCTCGCTTCTATTTGGAGCCAGAGACATCTGATAGTGGCTCAATGACCAGTGGCGTAGCTGCTGGACGTGGGGGAATGGGTATTGGACGAAGCACCAGGGCACCGGCTGCTAATGCTGCTGTCAGGCCCCTACCGGCACTTAAAGATAATGTGAAGCGGGTGATGTTCTACTGTTAGGTGTTTGTTTTGTGATAATGTGAAGCACAGAAACTATGGTTTTGTCATGGGCTGATGGCACTGGTGAAGCTCTTATACATTGGTACTTTTTGTATTTATTCCTGCACGGTCGTTGCATGGAAAATAACATGTTCTGTAGGTGGTGAATCTTGTGTTTCTGGATGCGTCATGTGTGGAGACTTTTGTTTATTTTGTGCCTATGAAGGCTTTTGTTTATTGTGTTTTGATTCAACGCATATCATAAATATGATCGAGTGTGCTATTATTGCATTTTGGACTATTGTCTCATGCTGTGCTATCTATATTACAGGGCCTGTTTGTCTTATGGATGTTTCCATGTGTTTGTTTGTCTTATACATTGGTACTTTTTGTATTTATTCCTGCACAGCCGTTGCATGGAAAATAACATGTTCAATAGTTGGTGAATCTTTTGTTTTTGGATGCTGTTATTCGAGAAGACATCATGGATATGACTTGCTATTTTTGCCCTCTTGAAGGCTAATGTTTATTGCGTGTTTTGAATGAACTTAGATCATAAATATGCTCGAGTGGAGACTATAATGAAAATTGCTATTGCATTTTGGACTATAATCTCTAATGATACATTTGGATTAGAGTAATGAAGGTGAAAATGGAATGATTCATTTTTATGGAATGAAAAAATTGTGTTTGGTTGCGATTAGAATGAAAAAAATTGTGTTTGGTTCTTTGAGAGAGGGTGAGCATATGGAATAATTCATTCCAACTAGAATGAAATGAATCATTCCACTCTTCGTTCCATTTCTTCAATCCAAATGTAGCATAAATGTAGTGCTATGTATATTACAGACCTGTTTGTCTTATAGATGTTTCCATGCCTACGAGCCACGAATACTCTTAGGTTCTTTTTGTTTCCAAAAATGATTGGATGAGATATGATTTTGTATTAACATTATTTTTCGATTACAACCTGTTATTGAATCTCATGTATCATTCCGTCCCAAATTAATTGCTCAATTTTGACTTTTTAAAGTCAAATTGACCATTTTTAAAACTAATCTTTTTACTATTTTTGCTAAAATATAGGTGAATAGATTATAACCAACAGAAAATATATACAATTTATTACTAACCTCAATTTTTATAATTTTAGAAATATATTTATATATGCTTAATTATTAATTCTAAAAATAGTCAATTTGACTTAAAAAAGTCAAAACTGAGCAATTAATTTGGGACGGAGGGAGTATTATTTATTATTGTTTTTAAGGTCGTACTTCGAAAGGGTATATTTATCATCAAGAGTCCTTCTAGGGAGCCCGACGTTGGTGACCGGGCTCGGCGACCGGCCAAAAATTTATTTATTTATTTTTTATTATTTTTTGGTTTTCACTCTCAAATAATTTATGTGATTTATTGGAACTGAATTTTTTTTTAAAATCACATAAATTATTTGAGAGTGAAAACAAAAAAAAAAAATTTTTTTTTTGGCCGGTCGCCGAGCCCGGTCACCAACGCCGGGCTCCCTAGAATTATTGTTATCATCAAATAGCTTTAGAAATGATACAGTGTTTTTGTTTCAAAATATAAGATTATTATTGATTTTATAAAGTTAATTAAAAATATATTCAAACTTAAAATTGACATGAATTCATTTAATTTTAGTCAATAAATGATTAATATTGTAAATTATTTCAAAAGAAAGGGTATATTTATCATTAAATAGCTTTAGAAATGACATAGTGTTTCCGTTCCAAAATATAAAATTATTATTGATTTTATAAAATTAATTAAAAATATTTTTAAACTCAAAATTGATATGATTTCATTTAATTTTAGTCAATAAATGATAAATATTATAAATTATTTTAAAACGACTACTCATAATCTTTAATGAATAGCTGAGGGAATATATGAGATTAAATAAATGACTAATAATTAGATGAATGAAAAGTTATATTTCACTATTTTTTTTTAAAAAAAAAGACCATTGGAAGACATCTATTTTTTTTGGACCCCACAAACTTCAATTTTCTTTCGTCGAGTCTGTCCTCTTGGATGGTCAGCAAAGTGGTTGAGACTGATTGCCTTCTCCTGAAAGGGTGAAAGCTTCCACTTAATAATTCTTTGGAATGACCTCAAGCTTTTGACGTTCGATGATTACTACTAACGAAATCAGAGATTATTAGAGGGTGTAAAGTGTAACATACTTTTGATGTGGATTTGCTAATATGTGTCTTTTTAATATTAATATATTTTTTTTATAGGATATCACAAATGAGTTGGAGTTTTATATTAGATAAATATAAAAATTTGAATTATTAATATACATGAATGGGCCCAAAACCTAATAACTTAAGCTTTTGGGTTAAGTTAGTTTTATGTATGTTAGTATCTTGTGTGCGCGCATGTGACACGCTAGCTCTTTGGTTCTCTCTTAATAATTGGTATTAGAGTTACGGAAGATTAATCTCAGGTTAACGAGCCTCTTCAAAAGAGAATTTTCTATGAAGGGTTAATGCTTCCCTTGAAAGGCTCTCAATAGGTGAAAGTGTTGGTCCCTTAAAAGGCTCTCGATATGTGATGTTGAATTCTCGATGGGTTTATCATTTTTCTTAAAAGGCTCTCGATGAGTGATGTTGGATCTTCAAAAGAGACACGATGATATTGAATTCTCAATGAAGGGTTGGTCCCTTAAAAGGCTCTCGATGGGTGATGTTGAATTCTCGATGGGTTTAGCCGATAATTGGTTTGGTTCCAAGAGTGGTTAACTGAGAATTGATGATCTACCAAGAATTAATGTGCGGTGATTTGAAGAGAAATGTTCAAGTTGGGGGAGGGGATGACTTTTGATGTGATGAATTCACTTGTGAGGGGGAGATTGTTAGAATATTACAAGTGAGTTGGAGTCATATATCGGAGAAATAATAAAAGTGTAAAGGATTAATATACATGAATGAGTTCAAGACCTAATAACGTTTAAGCTTTTGGGTCAAGTTGGGTTCCAAACATGAATGTGTCTGATGTTTCCAATCCATAATAGGAATGAATTAGGAATACTATTATAAATAAGGTTATAAGGAAGTCATATTCTTAAGAGTGAAGCTAATCCATAAAAGAAATGGATTAGGAAGAGTATTATAAATAAGACTATGAGAGAGTCATATTCTTAATAGAGAAGCTCGGTAGCAAGAATGTGCCGAAAGAATAAATTGAGATGATTTGTTGCTCGTGGGATTCCGCCATCATCTCCGTTCAATTGAAAGAATGAAGACTTTATTGTTTGAGATGTTTTACGTGGTAAAGTTAATCAAGTTTCTCAACCTAATTAAAGGTAAATTTACACTCTCTTAGTTTATTATGTAACCTTAGGTTTAGGGCATAAAATTAACTTGAGAGGATTAATTATAAGCCCATTATTGTTGATATAGTGGAAATTCCGAGTTTGATGCGCGGTTTTTTACTTTAAGAGTTTTTCACGTTAAATATTGTGTCTTACTTGTGGATGATTATTTATTATTTTTTGTTTTTATTATTGGGTTTGTTAATTTCCTATTTAATTGCATAAAGAGAAAAAATAATTCCTAAGATTGAAATTATTTTAGGTTCATTTTTTCAAACAAATTTTTTGGAGAGATCCACTTGCAACGAGTGAGAAACTAGTAATTTTTATTTTTAATATTTTCATTTTTTTGGAAGACCCACTTGTAACGAGTGACTAGTAATTTGTCACCTTTATCAAGTTGTTGACTCAAAACCTACTGAGAATATATTTCTTGTTTTTTTCTCTTCCCGTTATCCTGTTCACGGTAATTGCTTATTGCTCAAATTTTGTGATGATATTTGATTTATCTAACTCAAGTCTTTTTGGTTATAATTTTACATGATTCTTTAGACAAGAATAGTGAGTGAAATTCACGTTCATATGAGAGAGGCTGATGTATAAATATTAGTACTTTTATGTAAAAATTTTAATTTTTGTTTTTTAAAGATCGTTTCTCTGTTATTCAAGATTATGACATCTTAGAAATGGACGCTGGGGGATTCAATCTTATTTATGACTGACTCTATTGGTGACATGGAACCATGTGGAGATATCATTTATTCTAAGATCCTTGTTTTATTGTCAGTAAGGCGAGCACCAGAAGAACAAAATAGTAAAAGTTCTAAAAGCATCAATAAAAGCGTATAATGAATTTTCTCTCTGAAACTTAGAAGGATTTTTCAAATGGAAAAGGTTACACTACGCAATAATCAATACATAGTCATAATATCTGGACCAAAGATGATAAGTTAGTGGTAAAGTCTTTTTCTTTATTGTGAAGATCACATATTCGAGTCTATCCTTCAACAAAATCAGAATCAGAAAGCATTACATATTGATTATTGAATGTAAGTCCCCCCCCCCCCCCCCAAGTTCCCCTTTTGGCCATGTTCTCCCGTTCTCCTATTCCCCTAGACCCCTAAGATTGAAATATATTCCTAAAATTCAAATCTTTATAAGAAGAAAAAACAAGTTAAGCGAATAGGAGCAGAGTATAAAAGGAGCAACCACACATTCTCAAAAGTCATCCATCAAATTTAGGTCATGAAGCAATATTGGATGAGTCTTGCTACACTTACAAAGAACTCTTACAAAAAATAGTTTATAAAATGATGTGTCAAAGTCTAATTAGTGAATGATTCACCATACATGGGTGATTCCAGTGATTGTAACCAACAAAAGTCATACGCATCATTTTGTATTTTTTTTTTGTAATAATTTTTTAGTCACCGTAGTATTATTGATATTGGATTGATCTCTACAAGATCGAAAAATGTTTCCAATTCAAATCACAAAGAAATTAATAGATCTCATCTAATCATCTGTTCAAAGCTACAAAATCGCCGCATATCAAAATTTCCAGATGATACTTAAGGTTTGTTCGTTTACATGGTAGCAGTAGCAGTTGTAGCGGTAGCCACGTTTTGCAAACTCAGCTAAAAGTGCGTTTGTAGCTGAAGTTGCTTTTAAAAAGTTATGATCTTGTTCATTTATCATTAATTTATATTGTTGAAATTATGATTATTGTTCAATTAGAATTGTAGCTGAAATGGTGTAAAATGACCAAAAAGACATAAATTGTTATATCGTAAAGATATATGATAATAAATTAATTGATTAATCATTAAAAAATAATAGTTTGTGAAAAGAAAATTAATATAGTATGTAATATTATTTTTCATTTAGTATTCTAATTTATTAAGAATATTAATAATAACAATAAATTAAGTAATAATGATAATAATAATAATCAATTCTATCAAATAAGAAAATATAATTGTATTAGCTTGGTGATGATAATAGTATTAATAATATTAATAATAATAATTCTAGTTGATAACAATACTACAGTAATATTATGCATGTTTTCTCCACCAAAAATTTTTTTACCCCACAAATTTTCTCCACCACTAATTTCCTACATCACAATCTCTATGCTTATCACCTTTTTCACCTAACCACACATAATGTATATCCTTCTGCTCTTTTCCTTATCATCCTCTTCTCCATCTACGTCCGACTGTCCGTCTCTGTAATTTTACTCTGTTATTATTTTTGGATAAATATCGCACACACGAGAATTTAAAAAGATGTAGACGAATTCTATGAAAAACAATTGAATTTATAATTTTGAAAGGAAGCTTCTCTGGACCGGGGAGTGACTAATTTTGGGTAGTGAACAATTTTTTAAAGGTCTATCATGGCAGTTGTGTATGGGAAAGTGAGAGACTGAGGATGAATTGAGCGGCATAAGAGGTAGGAACAATGTCAAATCAAGCTGTGTTTTTGTGCCTAAACGTAAGCATTTCAGGGGTAAAACAAGGCTGCTAATGCCGGGTTCCCGTGTTTGGGTCTTAAGATCTCAACTGCATTTGCATGCAGTCCAAACACTTCAAACGCTCCACAACCGAACATGCACTTAGTTGCAAACCCATCTTCATATTTCCCACCGACACCGAAGTCTTGGTGACTTTATATATAAGTGATTTAGATTCTTTGTTTATTTCTTATTAGATTTTCTATGAACCAAAAGCTGACATCTATCTATCTCAGTGGACTATCCCTCTCAGTGGAAAAAAAGAGTGGAGTAGGAGATTTTAGTTACTACGAATAATTTAAAAATACTTTTTTATTTCTTATTTATGTATTTTATTTTGGTTTTTTAAAAACAAAGCCTAGGCCTAATATATTATAATGAAATTAATATATTACAAAATAATAGTCCTATTGAACAAATATGTTATTATTGATAAGGGTATAATAGTTCAAACGATATTTTTTTATCCAATCATTTAATTATTCCTGTAAAAAACAAACATAATATGAAATTATTTTAAATTATCTCATAAATAATCCTATAAAAAACAAACATGTGACTAAGACTATTTAACCTTATGATTAATAGTCTTGGGATTATAATCTCATAGAATATAATCCCGGGATTATAATCCTTGCAAACAAACATGGCCACATGTCATATTTGTTTGTAAGGATTATAATTCCAGGATTATAATCCCGAGATTATAATCCCAAGATTATAATACCTGGTTAAATATAATATTAAATAATCCTTCATATTAAGCCATTTTATAATCGTTGGATTAATAGTCCCAAGTCTAAATTTAAAAACAAATAATACACTTGAGATTAATAATCTTATTCTAAGTATAATCTTTACAAACAAACATAGCCAAAGGGAATTAAAGATGTTGAATGAACACGTGAGTTGACATAGTTTTACATTGGCGTTTTATGTTGAATTTCTCAACTTTCCAAAATTTCAATTTTACCTAAACCTATAAAAAAAAGACATTACATAGTTATAAAAAGTTTATTTTATTTCATTATATTTATGGAGAGTGCGAGTTATAATGTATGTGTGACAACTGACAACTAGTTAATTCAACTTGATCCAAAATTTATCTTAGACTTACTTTAAATATTTGAACTTCTAATTTCTAAATAATTGGACAAATGAAAGTGATAAATACTCCCTCCACCTGAAAATCCATAAACGTGAATTAATTATTCAACTCCCTTCTAGATTAATTCTAAATTAATTCGGATCTAACACATTTTAACAATAAAGTTATATTGTTCATTGTTCCTGCCTCCCAGTATTGGAAGTAACTTTTGAAAGTAAAAAACTTATAACAAGTTAATAGTTATAGTTTTATTCTTGTAGTATATAATTTTCTTGTTAAATGATACATTTTAGATATTTTAACTTTATAATAGTAAAAATTCATTAACTATACTTAAATCAATTTATTTTAGTTTATTAATATTATAATAAAAGTGTTATTTCCTACTTTTTAGAAGTGAAATGACATATTTCTAAAATAATTTCCGTATGGCAGTGAAAACTAATTATTATATAAGGAAGGCCACTTAAAAAAAAATATTTTGCTTATTATATAATAATATATATATATATATATATATATATATATATATATATATATATATATATTTACGAATTCCGGATACGGATCCGAATCAAGATATCCGCTATCTGTCGGATATATTTACGGTCGGATGTTAAACGAATACGAATACGCTTATATTCATATTCGTATCCGTTTATTTACAGATACCTTTAAACCGAATACGAATATATCCGATTTTTTTCGAATGCGAATAATATCCGTTTTTTTTTCCATACGAATGTGGATAAATACGAATTTTTCGGTTATCGTTTACCGTCCTAGCAATAAGCATCATGAGGCTGCAACACTTCTTGGGAAAATGGTTGGGAGGGGTTTCAAACCTGATTCCTCGACTTTTGAGATGCTATTAGACGTACTCCCTAGTGAAGGACAAGATTTCACTTTGATTAATATGATTAAGAAGTTTGTTCCAAAGTATAAAAGGAGTTGCTCAAGCTCCGACATTTGAGAAGAATTGTAGGATGGTATAATCATTGTGTTGTATGTACTTGTTTAATCAAATAGCCATTGGGGTCCATTGAATTGAGATTTCCCTAGCTATTGGTCCAAGTCGATTTGAGAAAGAGTCTTTCTAGGGAGTCCGGAGAATGGAAATCGGTTTGGGGACCCGTTTTTTTTTAAGGGTTTTTTTTTGTTTTGACTCTCAAATAATTTATATGATTTATTGGTACTGAAATTTAAAAAAAAAACAGTAATTTAGGTATGATTTGGATATATATTTACACAGTCTATGTAACTCTATTTTTGATATGTATCCAAATCATACTTAAATCACTGTTTTTTAAAAAAAATTTAGTTCCAATAAATCATATAAATTATTTGTGAGTTAAAACAAAAAAAAAACCAAATAAAAAAAAACCGGTCCCCAGACCGGTTTCCATTCCCCGGGCTCCCTAGAATTATTGTTTGAGAAAATTGGTAGTCTATGCGTCACATCCACATACATCAACAATTAATACATGTATTTGGAATCTAATTTGATCCAAAATTTAAAATTAAACTAAAGTATATGAATCTATTCATTCATATATATTAATCATTTTCTAATCCAAATACTTTAATTTGAATATTACTATTTGTTTTTGGAGTAATGGGGTAAAATTTAATTGGTAAAATTATTTTGAGATTATTTCTCTTTTCCCCTTTTAAATTCAGTGTGTTTGTTTGTAATTATACTGTATAGGATATGACAACTTATTTCAGCAATAATTTTTTTAATTCTAAGGCATTTATGAGTACAAGCTGGGATTAAATAGTTTTTCGTTTGAGGGCCTTACGACTAAAACCATAGTCCAGTCCACTGGTTTTATATTGCTAGATTGTTTCTGTAATCACATTTTGTTCAACTTTATGATTGTATATCACAGATTACAAAGCTAAATACAAGATACCCAAAACCGATGGCATCAAGCTACCCCCCTAGCACAGCCAACGAGTCATGTTTCTATATGGTGTCTCTCCCCCCCCCCCCCCCCCCCCCCCCCCCCCCCCCCCCTCCCCCCACCTTGTTCCTCACCCTTTGTATTACATTTAACTTTCATGGTGTATAACTATCCAACAGCAAAATCATCTAACCATAAGTCAAACGACATAACTGAAAATGACGATGACCACCACCGGAATCTCATGGTTCCCAAGGAGCTGGTGGCAGTGGTGGGAAACATAGGTGGAACTGCAGAGAACATGGTGTTTACATGAATTCCTTTTGGCATTTTGGCAGATTGACTACATCCTTGGCAAAAATCCACGAAAGATGAGTTATCTTGTGGGTTTTGGCAATCACTACCCTAAACATGTCCACCATAGAGGTGCATCCATTCCAAAGAACAAGGTCAAGTATAACTGTAAAGGAGGATGGAAGTGGAGGGATATGTCGAAGCCCAATCCTAATACTATTGTCGGGGCCATGGTTGCTGGTCCCAACACCTTGTGTTCACCTGACAAAGCCACCAGGGCTGCCACTAAACCAGCATTGCCTGCAAGTGTTGGCTCCGTGTAATTGTAATTAGTAACGTCACGGAAACCATTATGCCTGTTGGGACCAGCAACCATGGCCCCGACAATAGTATTAGGATTGGGCTTCGACGTATCCCTCCACTTCCATCCTCCTTTACGGTTATACTTGACCTTGTTCTTTGAAATGGATGCACCTCTATGGTGGACATGTTTAGGGTAGTGATTGCCAAAACCCACAAGATAACTCATCTTTCGTGGATTTTTGCCAAGGATGTAGTCAATCTGCCAAAATGCCAAAAGGAATTCATGTTTTTGGTTAAAAAATTGTTTCAAATTTTGCAGCGACAAACATCTTTTGAAATGATTCTATCTAAAAGTATCGGAAAAAAACAGTTTAATATCGCAAAAGTCGTCCTAATTAAGTGAAAGTCAGATGAAACTATCACATACCTTCGCCTCGGCAAATTTACGCATGGTATCGGTCGAGAAGAAATTAGGACCACAATACCATCCGGGTGTATCTGCAGCATCAAGATAGTCACTATACACTGCATCCAAAAAGGCAGCATTGACTACATACTGAAGAGGCTGAGGCCTTCCATGATTTAGCTGGATCAAGCCTCCTGCAACATGGGCCCAACAAACATTAGATGTCATTTTTATGTTTAATTTAAATAAGGAACTATAAGGGATAACGAAGCAGCGGGATTATACCTTTTGTTCTGTTGAAGCTTGTAAAGTATGGAAGGACTGAGCACATGAATATACTGGTCTGATTGTGAAATGTCTTTAAAGCCTCTTCATATGGGTACCCAGGGCTCAAAAACAATCTCAAACGAGTTAGAAACACCTAAAGATTTAGGAAAAAGATCATAGCAGTAATCAACCAAGAGGTCCAAGACCAGTATCTGCAAAACTTATACGGAATAAAATTCGTGAACCAGGTTAAATCAACTATTTCAGATAAGAAAAAAGGACAAATTTAACCATTTTATTCCAAATAAAAGTGTTTTTCCATTTGAAATATGACCAAGTGTTGCAACTTTAATACTTATAAGCTGGTTGGCATGAATGATATAATTGTATCTGATCCTCAATAGTTAAAAAATAAAGGATAAGAGGATTACAAGCGACAATAGAGTAGAAATCAGATATAAACAGCATACACGTAATCAGAAAAATAGTCTCTTAACAGTTTTAACTCTTTCCACTTGAATGAAACAGAAAGGAGACAGAAAAAGCCTATATCAGTTCTGAATGGAACATTTAAGAGGAAAATTACCAAAGCAACTGTATCGCTATTTTATTGGTGCTTATGAGTTATGATATAGGGAAACTAATTAACCATGCAGTTCAGTTCCTTTTGAATGCCAATAGAAGATTAGTTGCATTTGAAATGTAAGTGTAAAATTAATGTGAAACGGAATGGAAAAAAATATTAGAACATGACCCCATATAACTGAGCACTCATCAAATTTAAGTATAGTGGCTTAGGAGTACACTGCACATACATTTGAACAGACGCGTACACACACAAAGTGATTATGCAGTAACAAGAAGAGTTAAAGCAAGAGAACTCCTTCAACTTACTTGAGCTCCGGCAAGCTTGTTGTCCTAGCTAAGTACACCATAATCTGGGCCTCCCCAGAAAGCACCGGCATGTGTTGCCATTTTGATATTCGTAGCAAGTGAAAGGTAAGAATTATTCCCAGTAGCATAATACATCCAAGCTCCACCCCACACAAACTCATCCCAGTAACTAGTGGAATTATAGAAAATTGCGGCCACCGACCCCGCGCTATATTTGCCGCGCTGATCCCTAGCAAACTTAAAGAGAGTTTTAGCACCATGGACAAGTTTCTGTGAGTAAGCCTTGTTGTCCTTAAAAACAATTGATGCAGAAGCCAAAGCAGCTGCCATCTCTGCAGCAAGGTCTGAGCAACTATGACATTCAGTTACTGGCCGAGGGTAATCAATGTCCTCAGACGCATCCAGCAATAATGATCATTAGGACTTCGCCCTCCGGAAGTATCTCCCACTCCCACCTGTCAGATGAAAGAAAAGAAAGCCTGTTGATGAGAATTCCCGATAACATTCAAAAGTTGATGCAAGCATGAAAAGAGTATATCATGAATAATTTGTTAGGTAGAGAAAGAATCAACCAAAAGATGTATGATATCTACCTGCGCCACAACACGGTCTATGGTATCAGCAGAAGAATTGCAAGTCTTAAGAAAATAATCAGTACCCCACTTAATGATCTCCTTAACATGGTTGAGCTCCCCTGCAGCATCATATTTGGCACTATATTCGATTACACTCCAGCTCAACATAGTCATCGCAAAAGATGCAGGGAAATTGAATTTGATTGCATCACCCGCATCGTAATAACCACCCACCAGATTTTATCGGACTTGCCGTCATTCAAACCAGAGTCCCCCTCCACGTAACATTATTGTGCTCGGGGAGTTTTCCAGCTGCAAACACTCAAATTAAACATTAAATTAGATATCTAAACAGAAAGGGAATGGAAATTAAATATAAAGTGACAATAACTAACTACCTAGAAACAATTAAATTTTAGAGAACCAAAAGGAAAACCAGAACATAACAATTTATAAAACTATCTAGCTAATAAAATGAAATAGCAAAAGGTAAACAAATAATAATGTTAAATGATGACAACAAAGTGTATTCTTTAAATGACAAATAATCACATTACAGAAAGATTTGAGTTTTTGTGGCACAAAATGAAAGATCTTTTCACTGATTAACCCAATTTGATGGTTCTCATAAAAAACAATCTTTCCCCCTTTCACTGTTAAACTTAGTTAATATTCACACTAAAAATTGCACCCTCAATTTCCATATATAAACATATAATTTCACACATCCTACATTAATAGAAGCTAAAAGAAAATCATCAAATGATAATTATTATCTCAAAACTAAATTAGATCATCAGATCCAAGAACTAAAACTAACCCAATAAAGCAAAACACATAATATGAAAGTATGATTTGTTAAAATGAAGTAAAATTCGAATCACTTACAGGGCTAGGCATTGAAGAACATGAGAGCTTTCCTCAGAGCAAGAGTGTAATTATCCGCCGGCCGCGGCAGCGGACGGTGGTTGTTCATCCCGTGCAGAACAGCACAGAAGCGGCAACGAGAAATGCAATGGTATATACCATACCATCGCACAGAGAGCAATGACTCGACTAATCTTGACAATTTTGAGAGCAATGACTCGACTAATCTTGACCTATTAATCCGATCAGCAGCTAGCAAAATTTGGAGTTCCAATTTGGAGTTCATCATTGGAAGCTTCTTGAAAATCGGGCAATCTGTTTATTTGAGTCCCAAATCCTGAACCTGAGCATGCAATTCATCTGCCAGTCCTTCAATTTTGGTTTGCAGACTTTAAATTTCTGATCTCTGTCAACAAGGCACTGATTCCACATTTTATGAATTTAATTCTGCCGTAGTACAACAAGGCACTGATTCCACATTTTATGAATTTAATTCTGCCGTGGTACAAGGGCATCGCTATCCAAACACACTTAGTATCACCGTTCCAAATGAGACCCCAAATGCCCATCGCTTGGGATCGGCGGCGCCAGAAAACACAATTATTGAGTGCCACAAACAATCCAACCTGATTACCCACAGTAATCAGATCAGTGACCTTTGGAACTTTCTCTTTCAATTTTTTCATATTCCTCTCAACATCATCAGAGATCGCTAAACTTCTTAAATACATTGTCGAAATTTTTAACGCTTAGGGTTTGAAATCGGGGAGAATCGGAGAGAGACACAGAGAGATTTATAGGGTGGGAAATGGGAGTGTCAAACACACCCTCTCAATTATATATATATATATATATATATGATAACACCGACGCACTAATTTAGGGGCGTATTCAATTAAGACTTTTAAACACTCTTTTTAAGCGACAGAGTTTTGTAGAATTTGTGGATTTTAATGATTTTTAAAGATTTTAAAGACTTTTTAATAAAAATTCTATAAAATAAATGACAGCGTTTTATAAATTTTTTACTAAGATTTTAATAGACTTTTGTATACTTTTAATATATCTTGCAGCTTATATTAATTGTTATTTCATAATTAAATGAGTAAAAAGTACATAAATATACTATTTATTTTGAATTTGTTTTAGAATAAATTTTATAGTAATAGTAATATATATATATATATATATATATACACACACACACACACACAAAAACATATACACATTTAAATTAGTTTAAGCATAATATAATACCTCCGTTCAAAAATATAATATTAATAATAATTTTTAAAAGTCAATTTAGAACTTTTTAAAATTTAAAGTTTGTATGATTCGTTTAAATTTTGATAGCAATAAATCTCATAATTAGTATATTTTTTAGATAATTTATAATAATTATAATTGCATTAACAAAAATTATATAGATTCATATTAATTTTGAAATTAATATTTAAAATTAATTTTTAAAAGATCAATACTTATCTTATATTTTTTTTATGAAGGGAGTATATTAACTAGTTTAGTAATAATAGGTTTATTAACAATGGTGATAATTTAATAATTATTTGTATTCCGTAATAGTTGTAGCAGTAATTAGTTTTAGAAAAAATTATGCAATACCTACCTTTTTCTCCGTCTAAGCTCTCATTGGTTTCCTCAGTCTCGCATCACGCAGAGCATACATCTTGCTTTCAAAAGGTTATTCCTTTTTTCATAAAAAAAATAAAAATAAAAAAAATCAATGAATGTTTTTTCGCTATTCTTTCTCCGTGCTTCCCCAATTTCTCTTTTCCTCTTTCTATTTTTTCAATCTTTATGCCAAATCGTTACCGTTATTTTTGTCTAAAATTAATACTTTCTCCGTTGTATAAATCACAAACCTAAACAATAAACTTATGTGACTGGATGCATATATTAGAAAAGTCTACCAAATATTTCATGTTCTCCCTTTCTCAAATATTTAGAAGTCTTTGGAAGTCTTTAGGGATGAAGTCAGATTTTAGATATGAGTATCTCTTCTTCTAAAGTCTGTCAAACTCTATCATTTGATAGAAATCTGAAAAATCTATGACTTTTTGAATACCAAAATACTTTTATAGACTTTGTAAAAGTCTCAATTCAATAACACCTAACTTTTAAAGACATTACAAAAGTTATAATTGAATACCAGTAAACTTTTATAAACTCTTTAAATGTCTTAATTGAATACAACCAAACTTTTAAAGTCTTTAAAAATCTTTAAATGTCTTAATTGAATACACCCTCCTTACTAAAGAGCCCACTTTTTGATCAAACTGTCAAATAAAATAATATTAAATGTTCGGATATAAATCCTAGCAGGATGGATTGGGCTTCTTATGTTGGGCTCGGCCCAAAGGCCAATCACACCTAGCGGATTATATGAGGACTCTCCAGTCCGAAAAGGCTTGGGCCAGTATACTAAGCCCCTGTGGTTCCTAATGGATTATACTTCTATTGGGTCAAGGTAGTTGAATCCGGGTCTAATAAGGATTCTGGGCAGAACACTCCTAATAGGAGTAGAAAGTAGCCAAGTGAATCCTTATAAATACCCAAGTAACAATGAAGGCCAGGTACGATATTTTTTACCCTACTAAATATTTGACCTCCATTGTTAGCGCACCTTGAGTTTGTTACTTACTCTTACACCCGAGGAGTCTCCACACGGCCCAAGCCGTTGAGACTTTTGTGCAGGTACACGCGCGGAGAGTGGATTGGACGCGCGGACAAAATCAAGCGTTAACATTGGCGCTAGAAGGAGGGCCCTTTAGTAGTAAATTGCTTTCGTAATCAAAACAAATCCACATGGAAAATTCACAGCGAAGCAACCATGGTTCACACGGACTGGTGCAATCTCGGCCACACCGGGAGACGTCAGTCGAACGGGGACAACGCCTTCAGCAGATCCTTGATCGAAAGAAAGCTCTGGACATCCAGCAAGAAGAGCTTGACAGGCAGTACATGGAACTGAACGAAGCTGGGCAACAGTTGCTGAGCGAGAGAGGCTCGGCCTCCCGCTCCGCTCCCCGCCGACGAAGAGATGACCGACCCCAAAGGCGGCATCGAGATAACAACCAGGCCCAGTCTGAATCCATCTTTACGAGGGACTTGAGAAAGAGAGCCCGGTCACCACCTGGGTGAGATCGTCGCGAGGGTCCTCGGCGAAGCCCTGAAAAAAGTCATACTGGGGAGTCATTCCCCCGAAGGGCTGTGGAACAACCGTCAGGGACCAAGAAGCCTCGAGCCACCCCTTTCACCCGAGACTTGGCCAACGCGAAGATCGATAGAAAGAACAAGGTCCCCTCGAATCTGGAGATGTACGATGGAACGGGAGACCCCCATGATCATACATTCACTTTCGAGCAGGCCATGCTCTTTCATGGTCATGATGAAGCGGCCATGTGCCATTTATTCTTATCTACCCTGAAGAAGACTGCTCGAGAGTGGGTTGTCTCCCTACCATCAGCATCCGTGTGCTCATGGGATGATCTGCAACAACAGTTCCACACCCGCTTTGGCAGCAACAAGAGGCGGGCCAAGATGATCACATCCCTGATGCAGGTCAAACAGAGACCGAATGAGACACTTCGGCAGTATATAAAGAGATTTCGGGAGGCTGTATCTGAGATCAACGACATAGATCCGAAGCAGGTGATCCACTTTTTGACCATGGGATTGAACGTGGATAAGTCCAGCAGGTTGATCGAGGAAATCATCTCAAAGGCACCCGAATCTCTGCCGGAGGCATATGACAAAGTCGATAAGTTCGTTGAGTTGGAAGAGGCGCTCGCTAACCTTCGGGGCACCTCGAAAAATACAGGTGATTTTCACCAGAGAAACCCCCGAGGAGACGACGCCGATAAGAAGTACAACAATAACGGCAAGGGGAATAACAAGAAAGATTCCCAAGATAATCGGCAAAAGAAGAATAATGGTTCGAGAGACCAAGGTAATAGGGATAACGACAAGGACTACACTCCCTTAACCTTGAGTAGAGCTGTTATCATCAAGGAAATCAAAGATCAGCCTTTCTATGAAAAGCCCCCGAAGATCAGAGTCTTCGCGAGACAAAAGAATGGGGACAGATATTGTGATTACCATGAAGCCAAGGGGCATGATACTGAAGAATGTTATCAGTTGAAAGATTTTCTCGAAAGGCAAGTCCGGAGGGGTAACCTGGATTGCTATGTGGCCGATCGATACAAACCGAGTCCTTTTGATCGAATAGCGCCACCACCTCCATCATTGGGAACGGCAAGAGGAGTTGTCGACGTTATCTCCGGGGGCCCGATATCAGCTTTGTCCAATCGGAAAAGGAAGGCTTTTGCTAGAGAAGTTCATCAACTGTCCGGGCAACCTCAGACTACTCCGACGGAGCCCATCACTTTTTCTGATGATGATTACCCACCGGGAATGGTTATGCCGCATCAAGATGCCTTGGTCATCACAGCTCAGGTAGGGACCATGGATCTGAAACGTATGTTGGTAGACAATGGGAGTTCGGTGGATGTACTCTACAACCATGCCTACAATCGGCTGGATCTGGGGGGAAGGAAGCTGGAGATCTGCAATGAGTCCCCGCTATATGGCTTCGGGAACAACCCAGTCCGAATAGCAGGAACGATAGAGTTACCAGCGATCTTCGGCACGGCTCCCAAACAGGCCTCCATCATGATAAGGTTTTATGTGGTCCAGGTGGAAAGCAACTACAATGCCATTCTCGGGAGAACAACTTTGGCAGCTTTAAAGGCAGTCACCTCAATTCCGCATCTGAAGATGAAATTTCCGACCGAGAATGGGATTGGTGAAGTGGTTGGTGATCAGGATTTGTCCAGAAGGTGCTATCTCCAGACTATCCAGGCGACTTCTGTGGGGGTGAGTAAGCAAAAAACTACGATGAAAATTGAGCTAGAACCTTTTACAGAAGGAGGCTCTGAGCCGATAGCTACGCCTGCTGAAGAAACCGAAGAGATTCTATTGTTTCGGGAGGACAGCACCAGGACAATACAGATTGGTACCGGTTTGGAAACGGGCGTCAGAACCAGACTCATCGAGCTGATGAAAGAATACTCAGACATATTTGCATGGACGCCAGCTGACATGCCGGGAATAAATAGGGATGTGGCCGAACATAAATTAAGTGTCAACCCCAGCCACAAGCCCGTTAAACAGAAGAGGCGTAATATAGCTCCCGAGCGACAAAAGGTGATAGATGAAGAGATTGAAAAGTTATTGGCTGCCAACTTCATTTATGAAATAACTTATCCGGAATGGCTTGCCAATGTGGTGCTGGTGAAGAAGCATAACGGGAAGTGGAGGATGTGTGTAGACTACACGGATCTTAACAAAGCATGCCCGAAAGATTACTATCCTCTCCCGAACATCGATCAACTAATTGATTCCACTGCGGGACACACTTTAATGAGCTTCTTGGATGCTTTTTCCGGGTATAATCAGATTGCCATGCACAAACCAGACATCCCAAAGACATCCTTCATCACTCACCGAGCAATCTACGCCTACAAAGTTATGTCGTTCGGTTTGATCAATGCTGTGGCAACTTATCAAAGAATGATGAATAAAGTATTCAGAGATCAAATCGGCAGAAATATGGAAGTTTATGTGGATGATATGATCGTCCGGAGCATGGGAGACGAAGACCACTTGTCAGATCTAGAAGAGTGCTTCCGGAACGTCAGGATCCATAATATGAGACTTAACCCCGCCAAGTGCACTTTTGGTCTCGGGTCCGGTAAATTCTTGGGGTACATGGTTAGCCGACGAGGGATAGAAGCTAATCCCGAAAAGATATCGGCTATCCTCGAGATGCGATCCCCAAGGAGTTTTAAAGATGTTCAAAGATTAACAGGGAGACTCGCCGCCCTTCGGAGATTCGTGGCCCGATCAGCAGAGAAGTGTCTGCCATTCTTCAATACTCTGAAGGGGGCTCAGAACCAGAAGACGTTCGTTTGGACAGAAGAGTGCCAGCTTGCCTTTGAACAGATCAAACATTATATTTCTTCTCCCCCTATCCTCAGTAAAGCTCTTCCCGAGGAGGACCTACAGTTATATCTATCGGCAACACAGTTTTGCGGTCGGATCAGCTTTGATAAGGGAGGACTCACAGGGTCAAAAGCCAGTCTACTACGTAAGCCATGCTCTTCGAGATGCCGAAACCCGATATCCAAACTTAGAGAAGTTGGCTTACGCGTTGGTTATCTCTAGTCGAAAACTTCGGCACTACTTTCAGGGAAGAACCATCACAGTATTTACAGATCAACCCCTTCGGAAAGTATTGTACCGCCCCGAGTCTTCAGGGAGACTAGCAGCGTGGGCTGTGGAGCTGAGTCAGTTTAATATTGATTTGCGTCCTCGAACAGCAATTAAAGCGCAGGCTCTGGCTGATTTCATTGTCGAGTGTTCCTTCCCCGAGGAAGAGGAAGAAGATCTAGCTGCACCACCTAATCCCACGACAGATTCGGCATGGACATTATTTGTGGACGGATCTAGCGTCAGACCTCGCAGCGGGGCAGGGGTGATTCTTACCTCTCCCGAAGGATTCAGGGTCCAACAATCTATTCGCTTCGGGTTCACAGCTACCAACAACATTGCCGAATATGAAGCACTTATAGCAGGTCTAAGGTTGGCCCGAAGTCTGGAGGTGAAAAACCTGATGATATACAGTGACTCCCAACTCGTGGTAAAACAGGTATTGGGGGAGTACGAAGCCAGGGAACCACATCTTCAGGCTTACCTACAGCTGGTGCAGACGCTCCTCGGACACTTCCCTAAGTATCAAATTATTGGGGTGGTCAGAACAGATAATGCCATGGCTGATGCTCTCTCGAAGCTTGCTACAACTGACCAGGGGGAAATGGAAGGATCTGTCTACCTTGAAACTCTCCAGGAACCAAGCACAATGGTTCAGACAATAATGGATATTGAATCCGAGGATTACTGGATAACCCCCATAGTCAAGTTTCTGAAAACCGATGAGCTGCCCGATGATCGAGCGTTGGCCCGACGGATTAAATTCAAAGCCACAAAGTACTGTCTTATTGAGGGTACACTGTACAGGAAATCCTATTCGTCGCCCTTATTTCGGTGTCTTGGTCCCAGAGAATCTGATTATGTGCTTCGGGAAGTTCATGAAGGGATATGTGGAGATCATGTGGGAGCGAAGACATTGGCACATAAAATTTTGCGACAAGGATATTTTTGGCCGACCATGCTTCAGGACGCCAAAGACTTCGTCAAAAAGTACCATAAATGCCAACTGTTCGCTTCGGTACCACACCAGCCTCCCGAAGAGCTTACACCTATATTGTCTCCCATCCCTTTCGCAGTTTGGGGGATAGATCTTCTCGGGCCGCTCCCTCAGGGTAAAGGTCAGGTAAAATTTGATATTGTGGCAATAGATTACTTCACCAAATGGGTCGAAGCCAAACCACTAGCAAAGATCACTGAGAAGACATGTCTTCAATTCCTTAAAGAGCAGGTGGTCTATCGATTCGGAATTCCTAAAGTCCTAGTCTCTGATAACGGTCTTCAGTTCGTAGGGAAAGAGTTCGAAGGTTTTTTGACAGAGCTGAATATTCAACACCGACGAACTTCAGTGGCCCATCCTCAAGCAAATGGACAGGTTGAGGTGACAAATAGACTTTTGTTGAACGGTATTAAACGAAGACTGGAAGAGGCAAAAGGAGCCTGGCCCGAAGAGCTTCTGCATGTCCTATGGGCCTACCGAACAACTCCTCGAACCACAACCGGAGAAACACCCTTCAAGCTTTCTTATGGGACCGAAGCCCTGATACCTATTGAGATTGGGATACCTTCCTCCCGAGTCCAAAACTTCGACGAAATTCTCAATAACGAGGGGCTTCGGGAAAACCTAGACCTATTGGAAGAGGAACGTGATGCCGTGGTTCTCAGATTAGCTACCTATCAGCAACGAACGGCTCGACATTTTAACAAAAATGTCAAGGCAAGAACGTTCAAGGTAGGGGACTTGGTTCTTCGACAGGCAGAGGCGTCTACACCTCGGGAAACGGGAAAATTGATGCCCACATGGGAAGGACCGTATAAAGTCATTGAAATATTGGGATCGGGAACCTATAAATTGCAACATATGGATGGAAAGGAAGTCCCGAACACATGGCACGCTGCTCGGCTCCGAAGATATTATCAGTGATACTATGTACTTAGTTTGTTTTGAGGCCTAAATATTGGTCGATATTGATTGTCTTTTCGAGATTAATGAGAATTCTTCTGTTTTATCTTTGTTCGCTGTTTTTACATACACTTTGATATATCGATTAACCTTATTAGTAATTTCCTAATAAAGTTAATGGGGAGAAGGGGTATAGAACAGCTATGCACATCGATAAATAAGAATTACTCAAGAAAAAAGATAACACTTAAAAATATTTGAATAAGATCGTCTGGGTTACAAAGTAATGATTCATTCAGTTCGAGTTACATCATAAAAGTTCAAATTACAAAATTAATCTTCGGGAATAATAATCCCCAGTGCATCAGGATCATGACCCATTCCCCGCACCAGTTCTCGGGCAAATTCGAAGCCGTCATTAAACTCATTCACCACGGCATCTTGTACATCCTCGTGAAATTGGTCTGAAGTCTTGTATTCATCAATGACCTTTTGCCGAAGACTTGGTGCAAGGATGCCCGGAGAAACAGGGGTAACAGGACCCTTTAACCAGTCGGCCTCCTTCGAGGCCCAACCGTCAACAATCGTCTGAACGTTTTCCTTAAGGTTCCTCATCTGATCGGCATGGACCCGAATTGTATCACTCGATTGGTCGAGCTGCTCCTTCTGCCTTTGAAGAAGAAATTCCAGTTCTCCATTTTTTGACTCTGCATCCTCGGCCCGTTTTTTAGCAGCCTCGGCCTGCTTAATAGCCTCCTCGGCTTGAGCCTCGACCTCAGATGCTCGAATATCGGCAGCAAATGCCCGATCGCGTATTGCGGCCAGCTCCTTGTCGGATTTAGCCTTCTCCACCCGCATCGCCTCATAATCATTCTTCATAATATGGAAGGCGTCATGCTAAGTACAAAGTTGAGTGCGGGCTTTCGCTGCTGATTCCTTCGCCTCGGCACACTCGCTGGACGATTTACCCAAGTCACGCTCCAAAGCCTTCACTTTATCGAAAACTTGGAGAAGAAGACCGTTCCCCTGCAGGACAATGTTCGGGAATTTAGCATTAACAAGTAATAATTGATAAGCTCAATAAGAAGGTCTATTAACCTGAGCATGAAAGGAGAATAGCAACTCCATCAAAGTCTTCAAATCAGACTATTTGGCTCCAGTCGTATCGAAGGGGATCATTGACGATCCCAGACCTTCAGCTGAAGTCCCTGTGACTTCGACCCTCGGCTGGGTTGGCGCCGTTGGAGGAGGAGAAGATCCCTTCTGTTTCTTCCTCAGCGGAGCTCCTTCTTCAGGAGGAAGGGACTCAACATCAATAGAAATAGTCACAACAGGCTCCCCTTCCTGTTCGCCAACGTCCGAAACAATATCCGGAATGACCAAAGGACCATCAGTTGCCGGGGTCGGCTCGGTCCTAGATACCGGAGGTACGTCGTCACCCACTTCAACAGAAAAGTGACGCACCAGCCTCTTCCTCTTAATCCTGGGCTCCACCGCCTTCGCCGGTTCCTCGGGCGGAACAGATTTGGATGCTCCTTCAGCAGTCCCCTCGGGCAAAATTGGTATTTTGGTACCCGAGACTTTCTTGCTTCGAGCCATCCTTACTTTATCAGCTCCCGAAAGCTTGGCTCTCGGTACTCCTGCAGCTTCGAGAATGGCCTCGTTATCAATAGTTTTTCCAGAGTCAGCCACTGCACGAAAGATAAAGAAGGATCAGTACATTATCAATTCAGTAATAATATGCATTCGGGAAATTTAAATGGACTTACAGCTGTGAGCATGTAACCAGTCCTGGTCATTCAAGAGAAGCCGGTTCCACTTCACCGAAGGTCTCTTGGAATACAAAACCTCGAACTCCTCCAACCTTCTTCGACTAATCCGATTCGGGTTTAGTTGGTCTTTGTTCGGGTTAGACCAAGGTCCTACCAACTCAGTGTCCGGCCCCTTGATCAGGAACCAGTCCCCATGCCATCCCTTATTACTGGATGGGGTATCCATCAAGGTATCTCTACCCGGGTTCTTGATTATTTGATAGAAGCCCTTCTCCTTACAGGCGGAGAGGGAAAAGAATTGAAAGAAGAAATCGAGCTTCGGGGTTACGCTCTCGGACGAGCAGAAAGCTATGAAACTATTTAGGTGGATGAAAGAATTTGGGGATAATTGATTTAAACTAAGTTCTACTGTATGAAGGAGCTCTACAACGAAAGGGCGGAGCGGAAAGCGCACCCCGAAGAGAAGCAATTGGCGATGGATCGGGATCCACCCCCCTTCGGGTTGCCAGTACACCCTTTCTTCACCCTCGGGTCTCCTAATTTCATATGATTCAAGAATATAGAATTCCGTCATCAGCAGATCGAAAAAGGGGTTTTTGATAGAGGAAGGAATATTGGCTACTCTATACTCTAAAGAGAAGTACTTAGTTCTATTGTACTCTTCTACATCTCTCATGCGCTCTACTATCACCGGTTTCCATGGCTGACCTTCAGGAATTCCGGCTTGAGCGACTGTAACCTCATCTTCAACATGGGAAGATGAAGCTTGATTCCTGTTACCCCCAGCCATCGAGAAAAGAAAGAAGATGAGTAACTTACTTGAAGATGTTCGGGGAAGGAGATGGGCGATCGATCCTAAAGCAAGATTGCGAGAAGGCAAGATCTCTGGAAGGTTATTTCTCTCTCTGTAAAAACGAATGTACTGGTGAGAAATGACGGCTAGGTTAACTTTCTCTATAAAAATGGATATCCAACGGTCGAAATTGATCCTATCCAACGGACGAGGCCAGAGGCAGGAGAAGTTATTGCTGAAACTGTAATGCCTAACAGCTGTATCCGACTGTAACATTTTGAATAACTGTTGGGCTGCTTGTGCTGTGATATTACTATTGGGCTTCGAAACAAAAAGACTGGGCCCAAATACACATTTGTGGGTGGGACTTACCCATCAGAGAAGCCCGATATCGTGTACAGATTCTCCATCCTCGGGACAATATTTCTAGGGATCCCAAGAGGCATTATCCTCGGTTCTCCTGCTTTCGAGCACCCGAGGGGCATTATCCCTGGTCTGACGCCCTTGAGAATCCCTATCTTCGGGTTAACACTTGAAGACACCGGGAAGAGGGATATCCTCGGTCTGACGCCTTCGGGTTCCCGAGAGCATCTATCCTCTTTCCTTGTTATAAATTTCCGGCTGATCAAATCCTCTGACTCACTCCCTTAGTACATATCATATACTAAGGGAGTAGGGGGCAATGTTCGGATATAAATCCTAGCAGGATGGATTGGGCTTCTTATGTTGGGCTCGGCCCAAAGGCCAATCACACCTAGCGGATTATATGAGGACTCTCCAGTCCGAAAAGGCTTGGGCCAGTATACTAAGCCCCTGTGGTTCCTTAATGGATTATACTTCTATTGGGTCAAGGTAGTTGAATCCAGGTCTAATAAGGATTCTGGGCAGAACACTCCTAATAGGAGTAGAAAGTAGCCAAGTGAATCCTTATAAATACCCAAGTAACAATGAAGGCCAGGTACGATATTTTTTACCCTACTAAATATTTGACCTCCATTGTTAGCGCACCTTGAGTTTGTTACTTACTCTTACACCCGAGGAGTCTCCACACGGCCCAAGCCGTTGAGACTTTTGTGCAGGTACACGCGCGGAGAGTGGATTGGACGCGCGGACAAAATCAAGCGTTAACATTAAATACATTTAATAATTAACTAAAGGGTCTCACAAGAGACTCCATGCCGGTATTGCACCTCGGGAATTATATGTATTTCATACTAATGTTTAGATGCTTAGGACAAGACATATTAATTTAGTTCTCAAGAAGGCAAAGACATATTAATTTAGTTCTCAAGAAGAAAAAAACTGTTTGAGAAACTTATCCAAGGCCACTTTTGTATAAAAGCATTTATTATGATAGAAGTTGTCTTAAATATATTTTACTAGTAATAAATTACAATTTAAGAAACATAAAAGTAAATGATAAGATATAAATAAGTTTTCATTTTACTCAAATTTTGAACCCCATATAAGTACACAACAATTTTTGATAAAAAAAAAAGAACACAAAAAATTCTTTTGTTTTTTTCAAAGTAGTGGATCATATATACTTAAGTACTTAATTTGAGGGTAAAATAGATTTTATATAAGTTTTAATTTGTTCTCACTTAAGTACTTAATTTGAGGGTAAAATAGATTTTATATAAGTTTTAATTTGTTCAATTACTAAGCGTTTGCTGCGATAATTTGGTATGTTTTGACCTATAATTTCATAATATTATTTTTGAACCGTTGTGTTTTAGCGCTAGACGATACGTTTGTAAATTAAATAAGTTACGTTTGAAAATAATTATTTTTAGATGAATAAAAGGGTGTTTAAGTTTACAAATGGTTCTTCAATTGCAATAAACTCTTCAAACATTGTGTAATTAAATGTACATTAATTTTTTACTTTTAAATTATGTATGTTAGACATCTTTTGTGGAACAATTTTTTTCTTACTTCACTCGTCGGAGGAAGTATATATGTTTAAGAATTAAGATAATTAATAATATTTGCGCTCTAGATTTTAACTTTTGAGCTCAATGCAACTTTTCAGAATGGAGCAAATGATATACGGAACGCTCACAAGTCATAATTCTCTTTTATTTCACCAAAGTATGAGGGACAAATATGTTATATATTACACGGCAAAATGACTTATTTGGTCATATACTCATGGTTTGATTTTATTTTAATCTCTATATATTTTTTTTATTAAAATCTTTATATATTATTTTTTAGAGTATTAATATAGTTTTCAACCGTTGCCACCTCATTAAAGTAATTCTATATTGCATTTGAAAATGAAAATAAATTAAAACAATTTTTTTTATAAAAAAAGTCGATTATTATAAAATAAAGATAGTAATTTATTAGTAGTAAAATATATTTAAGAAATCTTCTATCGTAATAAATGCTTTTACACAAAAGTGGGCTTGGATAAGTTTCTCAAGCCAGTTGCTTTGGACAGGTGTAGTTTCTTCCTTCTTGGGAGCTCAATTAATATGTCTTGTCCTAAGCATCTAAACACTAGTATGAAATACAATAACTCCCGAGGTGGAATACACATAACTCCCGAGGTGGAATACAAATGAGTCGGCCGCTACAACTCGTAGCGGCACGGAGTCTCTTGTGGGGCCCTTTAGTTAATTATTAAATATATTTAATATTATTTTATTTGACAGTTTGATCAAAAAAAGGGTGTTTTATTAAATTAGTGTGTCGCTACAAGTGTTATCACTGCCGCTACAGTGTCTTTTTTTATTTTTAATCTTAGTCATTAATTATATTAATCAATAATGCGAATGATGGTTGTTGGAATAGTCATAACAATCAATTGCCATAGATTGAAACCATATATATATATGTACACACGAAAGCTTCTCCAACGAACTTAATAAACGAACCAAAAGCGAACTTAAAAAAAAACGCGGAATCAGGCCAAAGCTTCCTCACTCCAACACTTCTCTCTCTGGCTCGGCGATTTCGAATCAGACCAAAGCTTCTCTCTCTCCGGCGGAATCAGCCCACTACGGCTTCCTCACTCCAACGCTTCTCTCTCTGGCTTGGCGATTTCGAATCAGACCAAAGCTTCTCTCTCCGGCGCGTAACCTTCTCTCTCTTCGAAGGTATTAATTTTGTAATTTTAAGAAATTTAGGGTTTATTTGGATCTGTCATACAACTCATAGCTTGTGCTCTGATTTAATTTTGAGTAATTTAGGGTTTATGAGTTCTGATTCGAAGTTTTTTCATTGGTGAACCAATTTAATTAGTTTCATCCCCAAATTACTCTTGTAAATTGTTGTCACAGTGTCTTAGTCTGTATGTATGTGAACTGTGAGGTAGAGAGAAAAACAGTTTTGATACTCTCTCAAAATATCTTACTCCTATTATTCACTTGCAAGTGGCAACCATGGACTTGAGATATATTTGCTCCCCATTTCCTTTTACTCTCCTGAAATCATTTAAGGCATGACCATCTCTTCAACCCCATTTTCTATCCATTCCAAATTTGAATTTCAACACAAGCTAAGCTCTCCACCATCCTATTACTCTGTTCCTAGTGGAAAATGGGGCTCTTTGGCTTCAATTATAACAGATTATGAAATCTCTTCAAAATCTGCCAAATCACATCCATGGATTTGACAAACCCAGATGAGTGTGTACAAACCCAGATGAGTGTGTACAAATTCATGCACATATGGTTATTTCTGGTGTTGAATTATGGGAATTTCTTGGTAGTCAGCTACTGGAGTTGTACTATAAGTTAGGTTGTATTGATTGTGCCAGTAAACTGTTTGACAAAATGCCAGTAAACTGTTTGGCAAGAAAAATGTAAGATTTTTTTTTGGGACAAATGGAAGGTATATTTTCTTGCTTAGATTTCTTTGTGTTGGTGTATTTTAGTGTTATTTTGTGAACGTAAAAAAGAAAGTGTTAGTGTATTTTAGTGTTATTTTGTGAATGTAAAAAAGAAATAACTATGTTTAGTGTGCTTGTTGATTAAATAATATTCAGATATTTAGTGCGCATAGGAGATGGGAAGTTTACAGAGGGGTAAGCTCAGACTCCAAAGATCTACTCTTTAGTGTCAAGAAGTCATCTCTTCTCCAATTCAAGACTGAATTAGATGTGTTCTTAGCCTCTAACACTGATGAAAAGAATTGTGACTTCAGAATTAAAGGCAGCTGGTTAGAGAGATCATGCACCATATAATGAAGACCGCCATGATGATGATTGAAGAAGATGATTGAAGAAGCAAAATATAATTACTTATTTAATTATTACTGTCTTAGTTATCTCGGTTGTGATCAATCAGTTGATGTTTAAGAACATGATTATGTATCTAATGAGTGTGGTTGAACTCTACACGAAATGTACTCTATGGAAGAAATGAATAAACAAACAGGAGTGTTGTTATGTATATCTGGAACAAGTTTGCTCATATACTTTCATTAATTTTTTAAATATGTTTGTGCAACAACATAAATACTCTTTGAAAAAAACTTACATACTATTCTTCAGATGATAAGTTGGTCACAATTGACTAATTGAGGTCCTTAATGGCAATTACATTCTACAAAAACAAGAAGCTGTATAACTTATAACATTCAAATGTTATACAAATTGCAGAAAAATGAAATATCAAACTAGATAATAATCAACTGCTCTCAGGATTTCAATTCTGAATTCTCATATGGATTAATAATCTTTTGTAGTAGAATACAACAATCTCATTTATGTTGTGAAATGATAGATATAACAAAATGTATATCAACAAAATATATACTGATAAACTCTTTATTTAAGTGGTCATCCACAATTCATTTGATATCTATCAAATTACTTGGATGAGTTTTACATTTGCATTGAGAGAATTGTTTTACACTACTTTTCTTGATATCTATTTGATGCCTTATATATAGGCATGGAGAGAGAGAATTAGAAGATGAAGAGATAGGAAGATAAAGAGATAGGAAGATGAAAGGTTTTCTAACACTCCCCCTTGGATGACCACTTTTTAAGAATATGCCTCGTTAAAAACCTTACCAAATAAAAACCCTGCGGAAAAAAATTTTGGCTAAGGAAAAGAGTACAATATTCTTGTATATCTTATAGTGCCTTAGGATTGCCTCATTAAAACCTTGCAAAGAAAAACCTAGTGGAAAAAAAACTTAGCGAAGGAAAAAGAGTACAATCAGCACACATTCCTCAGAAAATTTACTCCCCCTCATGAGAACCACTGTTCATAGTAAAAATATCCTTAAGTCGACGCATGCCAATGTTGTGCACCATCTTCTTAAAAGTCGCAGTTCGTATTGACTTAGTGAATATATCAGCCAAATTATCACATGATCGTATCTGCTTGACATCGCCACTCTTCTGGAGCTCATGTGTATAAAAGAATTTTGGTGCAATATGCTTGGTTCTATCGCCGTTGATATAGCCTCCCCTAATTTGAGTGATACAAGCAGCATTATCTTTGTATAATATCGTTGGACTATTTATGATTGATGATAATCCACAATTCTCACGAATGTGTTGATTTACCGATCTCAACCAAACACATTCACGACTCGCTTTATGAATTGCGATAATCTCTTTGTGTGGATCGGAAAGATAACCTGCATCAGCATATCCAACTAACTGTGGCTTTGATCCATTTGGATAAAATAATCCCAAATTAGTAGTCCCACGAAGATATCACAAAATATGCTTAATTCCATTCCAATGTCTTCGAGTTGATGCAGAGGTACCTTGCTAGTAAGTTAACTGCAAATGCTATATCAGGTCGTGTGAAATTTGCAAGATACATCAAAACACCAATTGCACTAAGATATGGTACTTTAGGACCAAGAGTTTCTTCATCATTTTTCTTGTGGTCGAAACGGATCTTTCGTAATATCAAGTGACCGCCCTATCATTGGAGTGCTCAAAGGATAAGTTTTATCCATGTAAAAGTGCTTCAGGACTATTTCCTGTGTATGTTGATTGATGAACAAAAATTCTATTTGGAAGATGTTCAATTTGTAGGCCAAAACAATTTTTGTCTTACCAAAATCTTTCATCTCAAATTCATTCTTTAAATAATTTGTTATTTTTGTTAACTCTTCTAAAGTCCCTACAAGATTTAAATCATCAACATATACTGCAACAATAGCAAATCCGAATTTTGATTTTTTGATAAAAATACATGGACAAATTGGATTATTCTCAAATCCTTCTTTCAAAAGATATTCACTGAGGCGATTATACCACATGCGTCCGGATTGCTTTAACCCATATAAGGATCTTTATAGCTTGATAGAATACATACTTCGAGATGTAGAATTATATGCTTCAGGAATTTTATATCCTTCAGGAATTTTCATGTAAATATCATTATCTAATGATCCATACAGATATGCTGTAACAACATCCATTAATTGTATATCCAAATTTTCTTTTGCTACCAAGTTAATTAAAAATCTGAATGTAATTGCGTCCATTACAGGAGCACATGTTTCTTCATAATCAATACCAGGTCTCTACGAGAAACCTTGTGCTACAAGTCGCGCTTTATACCTTATAATTTCATTTTTCTCATTTCGTTTATGTACAAATACCCATTTGTATCCAACAGGCATTACACCTTTAGGTGTTCGGACTACAGGTCCAAAAATTTCATGTTTATTTAGTGAATTTAATTTTGCTTGAATCGCCTCTTTTCACATTGGCCAATCATTTCTACGTTGACATTCTTCAACGGTTTGTGGTTCATATTCATGATCATTACTTCTGGTAATGTCAAGAGCAACTTTATATGAAAATATGTTGTCGACAACAATTTTATTTCTATCCAATATTTCTCCTGTATGTACATAATGTATCGAGATCTCGTTATTTTCAGGTACCTGATCCTCTTCAGGGGATAACTGTTCAAGAGTTTTATTTTCAGGAGATTTTTGCTCATAAGTTTTGGATAAATCAATTATTTTTGTGGCCTGTTTCATAGGTATAACCTCTTTATAGGTTGCAACTTGTTTTTCTTGTACTTTCTTCTTCCGGATAATTTTATCACCGATCGGTCTTCCACGCTTCAAGTGTGTTTTGATTCATTTGTTGCTGTATTAACTGATTGTCCTACAAGGACTTCAATCCGTGCTGGAGTATTAGTAGCTGGAATGTGAGATTTCACTATTTTCTTATTATCGGTGATACATCCGGTAATTGATTTGGAATTCCTTGCAAATGAATAATCCTTTGAACTTCCAGTTCACATTGATTTGTACAAGGATCAAGATGAGATAACGTCGAAGCATTTCATGTAATCTCTCGTCATGCTTCAGGCAAATTTTGTACTTCAAGCAAAATGTCGTGCTTCAAGCAACGACTTTTCTCCCCCTAATGGTGGGAAGATTGTTTCATTAAAATGACAATCCTCAAAACATGCTTTAAAAACATCACCAGTTAGAGGTTCAAGATATCTAATGATATATGGGGAATCAAAACCCGTATAAATTTTAAGTCTACGTTGAGGACCCATTTAGTGCGTTGTGGGGGTGCAGTAGGTACATATATAGTACAACCAAATGTGCGCAGGTAAAAAAGTATTTAGTTGTTAGTCAAGTACAAGTTGTAATGGTGAAAATTTATGATAAGCAGTTGGTCTAATGCGAACTAATGATGCTGCATGTAAAATAGCATGACCCTAAGCAGAAACTAGTATTTTTGATTTCATAAGCAAAGGTCGAGCAATAATTTGAAGTCTCTTGATAAGTGATTCAGCTAAACCATTTTGAGTATGTGTATGTGCAACAGGATGTTCAACATCAATTCTAATAGACATGCAATAGTCATCAAAAGCTTGAGATGTGAATTCACCAGCATTATCTAAACGAATTTTCCTAATTGGATAATCAGGAAATTGCGCTCTCAATCTAATTATTTGAGCAAAGAGCCTAGCAAATGCCACATTTCTAGTAGAAAGTAAGCATACATGTGACCATCTGGTTGATGCATCAATTAAAACCATAAAATACTTAAATGGACCACAAAGTGGGTGTATTGGTTCACATATATAACCCTGAATTCTTTCTAAGAAAGATGGACACTCAACAACAATATTTGAATGTGATGGTTTGGTAATTAATTAACCTTGAGAACATGTACTACATGGATAATCAGTAGATAAAAGAATCTTCTGGTTCTTTAAAGGATGTCCATGAGAGTTTTCAATAATTCGACGCATCATTAATAATCTTGGATGACCAAGACGATCATGCCAAAGCATTAAAACCTTTGGGTCTGAACACTTCTGGTGTATTACAATATTTGTTTCAACTGTTCTAATTATAGTATAATATAACCCAGAAGAAGAAATCGACAGTTTTTCTAGTATGAGCTTCTGGCCCGATACGATTGAAGTAATATAAAGAAATTCTTCACTGCCTTTGTTATTGGTTTAAACATGATAACCATTATAATGTATATCCTTAAAGTTGAGTAAATTTCGGCTTGACTCAGTACAATACAAAGCATCATCAATACAAAATTTTGTGCTCTTTAGCAATATTATAATCGCACTTCTAGAGTCTTCAATTATAATCGGTCTTCTAGAGCCTTGATTAAGTTTGATGAATAATCGCTCTTCCAGAGCTTTCAATTAAATTCAATAAACCTGATATGGTATTGACATTGACTTTGCATAATTTTAAAAATCATTCTATATTGTAATCGTTCTTCCGGAGCCTTTAATTACCAATAGGACCCATGTGTCTTCATATATGTAAAACATAAATTAAACTTTATTACTTGAAACATAAATCAAACACATCAAAATAAAAATGCTTATTATAATGCCATAATATAATGAAAGAAAAATAAATAATTGATATGGCCATTTCCATTTGGAAACTCAAGATAATTTATAAGATCTTCAAGATCATTATAATCATTCATGGGATTTTCAAGATCCTTATGATCAACAAATTTTCGTTTCAATTCTCTTTCTCTTTTCTTTTATGGAAGCTTGGTACAAATTTATCAAATATTTAGGAGTATGATAGGTACGTGATCAATGACCTTCCATTCCATACCTACGACCACGACCATAATTTCCTCTATGTTTCTCAAATGAGGTTCCATTCACTTCAGGGAATGGAGTAGAACTGGTCGAACGAGATTGGTGGTTTTTTTATAGCAAAAAGTCATTATTTTGTTCAGTCACTAGAAAACACGATATCACTTCAAGGAACATAGTTTCCTCTATCGCTTCAGGGAATATTTTGTAAACTTATGTTCTCGATATTGCTACTGCAGGAGCATATTTGAGGCATGAAATGTAGTCAATGTTTTCTCTAACATATTTTCATAAGTGAGATGATGGCGAATAAAAATCATTGATTTTTGCATGATCCTGCAATGATACATGATTTTCAACCTTAATTGTATCTTCAAGATTCTTTTAGACATAACAGTGCATTAAATGAGATAATGTAGGAGTATGTACTAAATAAGTTTCAAATAGTACATATATAAATATATATAAAAAAATAATTAGGATTATATTGATTAGATTGAAGTTCACCACCATAGATATGATTATAAGCATATATTGATCATATTTAGTTAATAAGTAGGACCCATTAACATATTACAATATCAAACATGATATTTTATTACCAGCATAATTTTGGTCCCTCCTCACAACTGCTAATGAGTTGACTCTTGGCACCATCACACACACCACGCATAAAATGGAGAAAGTTTAATAATATCAATATCAATTGTATCAAACAACAATAATCTAGGTGACAAATTCAATTGCATAAATATAATTAATTAATATATAAATTCCATGCATGTACCTTCTTGCACTCTTGTTTCTTGTTTCGTATTTCCCGTTATTATTTTCTTTGGAAATAATGAAGAAAGAAAACGAAGTATGATACTTACTAACATTTTAAATATTATCAGTACATGTAATATATAAGTATAAGTATAAATGTGAAGACAAACAAACAAATATATAGAAACATTTGTCTTCAGTGGTTTGAATTTGATGGCCATATTTCACTACTTTATCATATACATACATACATACATACATACATATATATATATATATATATATATATATATATATATAATCAAATTTAATTGTAATGAAATAATACTTACATTAAATTGCGAGAACTTCATTTTCAAAATTGGGTAGGAGCTCGTGCTGATAACGTGTTGTGAAATGATAGATATAACAAAATGTATATCAACAAAATATATACTGATAAACTCTTTATTTAAGTGGTCATCCACAATTCTTTTGATATCTATCAAATTACTTGGATGAGTTTTACATTTGCATTGAGAGAATTGTTTTACACTACTTTTCTTGATATCTATTTGATGCCTTATATATAGGCATGGAGAGAGAGAATTAGAAGATGAAGAGATAGGAAGATAAAGAGATAGGAAGATGAAAGGTTTTCTAACAATTTATGTTTTAGTATTCTACAAGTGCATTAATTTGTCTATGCTAAGTATGCGAATTTCTGGCTTGCAAGTCAACTCACAAAATTTTGTCAACATTACAAATTCCCACTAACACTTAAACTACACAATTATAATATAAAATTTTGTCAACATTACAAATTCCCAATAACACTTAAACTATACAATTATAATATCTAGTTTCTATGCTAGCAGATACTATCAGTGTTACTGGCAACCTCAAAATTCTCTTCCCAAAGTTATTCAATTTCAGCATGTATTATGCCAAGTAGCATCCTCCACCCCGTTCTTATGCTCATCCATTGCATTCCTCATGTCCTCGATCAAACTCCTTGGCTATTCCTCAGGAGATATATAATGACTGCCCAACCAGTCATGGCAGTCTCAACCTGGACAATAGCAGTTGTCTTAAGTTCAGAGTAATATGAAGATGACCAGGGCATGTTGGATTTATCGTCAGATTCTCCAGAGACTAGTTAGCCATACAATTGTACTAGCAAGTAAAGCAGAATTGCATGCATCTGCACATAAACACATTTTCAAGTCAGAATGGGAATCTCTTATCATTCTCAAGATTTGAAAGTATGTACATAAAATATACTTTCATTGGTAGAAATTCATACTACCAGAATGGTTTCTATTTAAAATGAAATTGCCTAGGAAGAAGTCTTTCCGCACTAAAAACTGCATCAGATGAAAGTAAATAGTTTCTGATGTGTCAGCGACATCTAGTGGACAAAGAGGCCCAAATTTCATTCCACCCAACCAACTTCCATTAGATTACACAGCAAAAGTAGGCACAACATTTGCCTTCCGTATATTCATTCAATATAGAGGATTCAATTTTTATTTTTAGCACATACATGAAGCGGGTTGTTTCTACATAACGGCCAAATTCCTCTCTGCGACACGAGAGTGTATGTGGAGCACGTGGACTTTAATGGACCATGATCCCAAATTGACATGCATGAAGCAGAATATTACACTTCCCCTTCAAACATATCCTAACTGAAAGATCCACTCTCTCTAGTCTATGACGAATCAAAACGAAACACAAAATGAAATGGAAAGAAAAGACAAAAACAAACAAACAAAAACAAAAACAAAACTGATCATGTTTCTTAAAGAAGACTAGTTTCAACTGCCAAAACCAAACTATATAGTACAGTGGTCTAAGTTCTAATATAACATTTTCAAAAAAGTTTGGAATTTTATTGCCAGCACTCGAGAAACAAGAGGATGGATTAATCAATCAATTACTGTATTACTTATTATATGTGACTTTATCATGGGCATGTGATAAGGTGTATTCTACTCCTGGATGCAATTGGCAAGTAATGCTATTCTACTCCTGGATGCAAGTGGCAACTTACTTTATTTAGTGCATCATAATATTAGTTCATCCACTATTGAAAAACTTCATCCACTATTGTAGCACTGATAGTTTAGTTCAAATTAGTTTCACTTAGCTGCTCTGAGTTATAAAAGTAAAAAAAAAATCAAGACACAGAATCTTATTTTAAAAAAAAGATAAAACTAATATTATGATGAAAGCTACTAGAACCAGAGTAACTTCACTAAATTCCCAAAAAAAAAAAAATTGTATTGTTTTCTATTAAATTTTATCAGCAACCAGATATATGGTAAATAAATGAGAAATCCATAAAATTTCTCCAAACAACCAAATCAAAACTATAAACAAAGTTCACAAATTGCCCATAACAATACTTACTAATTGAAATAAAATCCACAGATTGTGACAGAACCAATGAAAAATGAAGAGATTGAACCGATTTTGGACAAATTAATGAGATTCAATGGAGTAATCAACTACCGATTGTATCTCATTTTTGTCAAATCCTACCCAGAAATTAAACCCTATTTTCTTTGTAGATCTTGGGTTCGAATGGAAAGCTCGAAACTACAACTAAGATGGTAAAAGTTCAGCTTTACCTTTGTAGAGAAAGAGAACTCACCGGAGGCCCGTCGATTTGGTACAAAATCGGAGCGTTGGAGTGAGGAAGCGGTAGTGGGCTGATTCTGCTGGAGAGAGAAGCTTTGGTCTGATTCAAAATCGCCGAGCCAAAGAGAGAGAAGTGTTGGAGTGAGGAAGCTTTTGCCTGATTTCGCATTTTTTTTAAGTTCGCTTTTGGTTCGTTTATTAAGTTTGCTGGAGAAGCTTATTATATATATATATAGGAGAATTTTCTCCAACGAACTGGTTCGTCAGCGAACCGGCTATGGCGGCGGTTTTTTGGTCTATGCCGACGGTTCAAACCGTCGCCATAGCTATACATAGCTATAACGACGATTTGAACCGTTGGCATAGACCAAAAAACCGTCGCCATAGCCAGTTCGCTGACGAACCAGTTCGTTGAAGAAAGCTTCTCTCTCTCTCTATATATATATATATAAAAGAAAATTTTTAAAAGCGAACTCTTAAAAAGCGAACTAAAGACAAACCGTCGTCTTTGGTGTATATGGCGACGATTCGACCCGTCGCCAAAGATTGCATGGCTACGGCGACGGGTCGAATCGTCGTCATAGACACCAAAGACGACGGTTCGTCTTTGGTTCGCTTGTTAAGGTTCGCTTTAGAAAGCTTCCCTATATATATATATCTATATATATATATATATATATATATATATATATATATATATATAGGAAATTTTTTTTTCAGCGAACTGGTTAGTTAATGGACCGGCTATGGCGACGGGTTTTTTGGCTATGCCATAGCCTATGCAGTGCTAAGGCGACGGTATGAACCGTCGCCATAGCCTAAAAAACTGTCGCCATAGCCGGTCCGTTAACGGACCGGTCCATCAGAGAAAGCTTCTCTCTTTCTCTCTTTATATATATATATATATGAAAAAAATATATATACACAGTTGTATAGTATACAGTGGGCTATAGCGACGGTTTTTTTGGGCTATAGCGACGGTTCACCTGTTGCTATAGTCTAGAATATCTATAGCGACGGGTGAACCGTCGCTATAACCCAAAAGAACAGTTACTAAAGCCCGATTGTGCAGTACACAGCTGTGTACCTACATATAACCTATATATATATATCAATGATCCATAACATATATTTGCTATGAATCAAAAACTGGCAAATAGGATCCTAACCTTTCATAGCAAATATCAACGGCCCGAATTTAAAAAGGGATCTGCGCGTCCGCTAGAAGTTCTAGCGGACTGGTTAAAATATTTTGTTGGACGATTAAGCCCCCACTAAGGCCAAAAAGTCAAGTATTGTAAAATTGACCATACTAGCGGACGGACTGTTTCTAAGGCTTCGATTTACTTAGTCCGCTAGTTATTCTACCGGATGAATACACCTAAAGCAAAGCAAATACATTCTGCATGTTTCCATTTCCAAATCTGCTTCCTGCATGCTTCCAATACATTCTGCATGTTTCCATTTCCAAATCTGCTTCCTGCATGTTTCCAATACATTCTGCATGTTTCCATTTCCAAATCTGCTTCTTGCGTGTTTCCATATCCAATTCAAATCTAAATTAAATACGGTACTTCTTTTTCCCAGTTAGTAAGCAAAGTTATGATCAAAAGAATTAGCCTTGCACAAACAGTGCGACGATGAGTCCTGTCCAGAGTCCCTGTAAACCACATTTGGAACAGCAGAAGATAATATAATGATCACTGCCTCCTTGCGACAACATTACTAGATACCTAAGCATACATGCAAATTAAAGATATGTGTGACATTACCTTCCCTCCACAATGTTTTACAAATCCTAATATTATACTGAAAGGAAAACCAGTTAGATAATAAGCTCCCAAATTAATAATAGCTCCAATCTTTTGCCAACCACATGCTCTAGCAATTCCTGAAAATTAAGGTTTATGAACTGACATTAAGATTATCCATAAAGATTTTATATCATCATTATTCTAATATTCAGAAATAAAATCTTTGTTAATAAGCATAATGATGATTAGAATTTCGGATAGCACAATGTAATGGCTATTTGATACTAATTACTTCATTTAATGGCAGCTGTAATACCCATATTTGTTTTTGAGTCCCACATTGCTCCTTTACACAAACTCTCCTCCTCCCTTAGCCTATATATAAAATATCAACCTTTGTTTTATTTTACCAAACAATTAGTACCTCCAAATTTTGTTTTGTGAGGAACTTTTTGTGTGAAGTCCTTTTTGGTAAGGACCTCATTAGTAAAAATTTTCAGTATTGAGGGCGTAGGCAGACTGCGAACTTCATAATTTCGGGTATGTTCTTTTTCTTTCTTTCTTTCTTGTGTATTAATTTAATTTAATTTTCTGTATTATTATTTTATAATTTTAATTAGTATATTTTAGTTAGTTGTTAGTTAATATTTTGGTATTATTTTGGATAAATATTAAGTATCTCAATTATAAGAAAATGTTGTCTTTAATTTATTAATTTAATTAATAATATGGATGGTGCAATATATGCATAAAAACTATTAAATACTAATATTGTAGTATTTAATAAAATGTATTATTTTGGTGAATAGATTATATTGAGCGAGTCTAACCAATTGCATCTGTAAGTGTGGGTATTACATTACGTACTCCAGGTACGGATTCCGTACTCCTTCAGTAATACTCTTGTGAAATTTAATTAATTCGTTTTGTTCTGCGTTTCGAATTCCATTATTATTTCACATAATTGTTTCTTGTGAAATTCATTTAATAGTTTCATTTTGGAGTTGATACACATGACTCGTATTTGTACTCTTTGAGTTGGATTATCATGTCTAATATTTATTTTGATATTTGTAGAGCGGTACATGTTACCTTCTTTTTGAGACATTATGATTATGATTTGATCTGGTTCAACATGTACATATAAAATCCTTTTGTTGGTATTAGTTGGTATTATGTCACATGTGTTGTGATATCATATTTCTGTTAGCATATATTGTAGGGTATACTTGAGCTATAACCACCTGTGGGGGTACCACAGGCATGTCGTCTTGGCACGAGAGACAGGACACTTTCCGTGGCGGTGTGATTAGTCCACGGCGTCTCTGATTTGTGCTCCGATAGGAGTTGGCCATTTGGTGATTTGTTGTGAGAGGCGTATGGGTCGGCCCTAGTTTTCTGTTCTGTTCTGCGGATTGCTGATGTTGTGCCAAACACACTTTCCGATTTTGCATGCATTTGGATCTGCAGTCCAATGTGTGATTTGTCTATGTGGCATTATTTGACTTGTCTATGTGGCAAGCTATATTTCTGAGCTCGGTATGAAATAACACCCAGCCATTTGATTCAGCCTATTACTTCGTTGTGTTAATTCGTTTCAGTTCAGTTCATTAATTGATTTAGTTAAATTCAGTTCATATTTCTGTTCTCTATATTCGTACTGGGCATTTGGCTCATGCTGTGTTTTTCTTCCGGCAGGTACTCAAGGGGATCATGGGCAAGTGTGATGAGAGCTCCTCACCTAGATGGTTTAGATATTTTGGTTATATTTTGATGTTTGTATCTCTGTTTAGAGTTGTATTGAACCTTTATTAAGATTAGGTTATTTAACAGTATGTATTTTGAACCGGTTGGGCAGTTATTAATATTTCGTTAGACTAATCTTTTGCGGTTATAATTTTGGTATTAATTTATATTTTTGTTGTGATTTTCACGTGACCTCCCTTTCCTATTTCGGGAAGGGGGTGTTACAGAGTTGGTATCAGAGCATAGGTTCTTTCTTGTAGAAAACCTATTTAGGTTTGACCTGTGAGTTATGGGTAGACTTTGGGTTAGGTTTTTGTTCCATTTGATATTTCGTTCAGCTATTATGTTAATCATATTCAAATTATTTTGCTTCAGTCCGTTGTTTTCTTTATTAGATGGCTCGTAGATCCGCTAGAGTTGCTGGTAGACGAGGAAATAGTAGGGGAAGAGGTGTGCGCCAACCCGAGATACATTCTGATATGCAGCATGATGTACAATCGAATAATCAAGATAATGCTCAAATGGCAACTTTGGTAAATCAGGCAATTAATCAGGCTTTGCCGCAATTGGTGGCACAAGTCGTTCAGGCAATGCAACAACCGACGCCAGAAATTCCTAATCAAGGGAACCTCGGGAATGGTGGTTCGCAGACAAATGAAGAAGGAGTGAATACTGTTGGGATTAATCCATCTGTTATTCCGATGTATTTGTGGTTAGAGAGATTTCAAAAGCAGAAACCACATTCATTCACTTCAGCTCCAACTCCAATTGATGCAGAGAATTGGGTTGCCCATTTAGAAAAGATATGTGATGTGCTAGGATGTTCGGATAGCTAAAAAGTGGTGCTAGCTACTTATAAATTAGAGGGGGATGCACAAAGGTGGTGGAAAACAATGAAAGTAACAAAGGGTAATGGGTTTGTGGAGGCACTTACATGGGCAGAGTTTTGTGATATCTTTTATCAATAATACTTCTCGGCTGCTGATAAAGAGGCTTATGGTAGAGAGTATCTGTCTATTCGACAGAAGGAGGATGAGTCTGTTACGGATTTTATGACAAGGTTCACTAGGTTGGCAAGTTTTGCAGGAACCTCAGCAGGGACTGCAGCAGAACAAGCTGAGAAATTTAAGTGGAGAATTCATTATAAGTATCGCCAACATCTCATTAACATTAAATTCGAAGACGTGTCAGCAGTGGCTAATGCAGCCAAGAATATTGAGATGGAGCGACAAGACTTTCGAGCTTCTAAACCGGAGGGAAGTCGGAAGAGGGATAGAGATGACCAGCAGAGTCAAGTTTCGGGTCAGCAGGGGAAAAATCAAAATGGTCAGTGGAACAAGAACCGAGGTGGTCAACAGGGACAGTGGCGTGGCCAAAATCAGAACACAAGTTATCAACAATTGCCTCAGCAAGGTCATAATCGTCAGCAATGGCAGAATCGTCAACAAGGGCAAAATCAAGGTCGTTACCCAGGACCAGCAGGCGGGGGTAACCTAATCTTATTCCAATAACTCCTTGTGCTACTTGTGGGGCTAACCATCCAGGGAGACCTTGTCATAGAGTTACTGGTGCATGTTTTTTGTGCGGTCAGTTAGGTCATCTTGCCAAAGATTGTACTCGACCACGTGGTAATGATGGAATTGGTGATAATGGTGGCAATGTTGGTCAGCGCCGCGGTGGACGGGTCTTTGCCTTGACACATAATCAGGCAGCAGGTGCGCTAGGTACTGTTTCTGGCACTCTTATAGTTGGCAATCGTGAAGCTTCCATTTTATTTGATACTGGCTCTACCCATTCGATTGTTGCAAATTCTTTTGTTCGACACCTTGGTGTGTCGTCTCAATCTTTAAATTCTGCTATGTCTATTACTACCCCGATGGGAAGTTCGATTGTTATCTCTGATTTGTATCGAGATTGTCCTATTAGTTTTGGAGATAAGATTCGTAGGGTAAATCTTTTGCCGATGAGTATGCACGATTTTGATGTGATTCTTGGAATGGACTGGTTAGATAAGCATCAGGCCACTATCGATTGTCAATCGAAGAAAGTTATCTTTGGGGATTTGAAGTCCCCAGATTTTGTGTATCAAGGTTCACGACCGGGTAAGGTGGTGAAATTAATTTCAGCTCTAAAAGCTGGAAAATTGGTGGCTAGGGGTTGTGAGGGATATTTAGCATTTGTGAATAACACCTCTATGGGAGAGTCTCGTATTGAGGATTTTCCAATTGTTCGTGAATTTTTTGATGTGTTTCCTGAGGAATTGTCAGGGTTACCACCACAACGGGAAGTTGAGTTTACCATTGAGCTTGTTCCTAGTGCAGAGCCTATCTCTAAGGCACCGTATAGGATGGCACCATTAGAATTGTAAGAGTTGAAGGAGCAGTTGCAAGAATTATTAGATCGTGGTGTAATTCGACCGAGTGTTTCACCGTGGGGAGCTCCGGTTTTATTTGGAAAGAAGAAGGATGGGTCTATGAGGTTGTGTATAGACTACAGAGAGTTAAACAAGATTACCATCAGAAATCGGTACCCTTTACCGAGGATTGATGATTTATTTGACCAACTTCAAGGGGCGAAGTATTTTTCGAAAATAGATTTGAGATCGGGTTATCATCAATTGAGGGTGAGAGACGAGGATGTCTCTAAGACAGCTTTTCGTACTCGCTATGGGCATTACGAGTTTCTGGTGATGCCATTCGGGTTGACTAATGCTCCGGCGGTGTTTATGGATTTGATGAATCGGGTGTTTAGGGAGTACTTGGACAAATTTGTCATTGTCTTTATTGATGACATTTTGATTTACTCTAAGTCTAAGGAGGAGCATGAGGAACATCTTCGCATAGTTTTGGGAATTTTACGAAAAGAGAAATTATATGCTAAATTCTCCAAATGCGAGTTTTGGTTGGAGCAGGTTATATTTCTGGGTCACATTGTGTCTGTTGAAGGCATTAAGGTGGATCCTGCGAAGGTTGAAGCTATCACTAAATGGCCGAGACCTACTACGGTGACGGAGGTTAGGAGTTTTTTGGGTTTGGCAGGGTATCATAGGCGATTTGTAGAAGGGTTCTCTTTACTTGCTTTGCCATTGACTCAATTGATGAAAAAGGGCACGAAGTTTATGTGGAACGAGGAGCGCGAGAAGAGCTTTGAGGAGTTGAAGAAACGGCTTGTGACAGCTCCAATACTTACATTGCCATCAGGGACAGGAGGTTACCAAATTTATAGCGATGCTTCTAAGAAGGGTTTGGGGTGTGTTTTGATGCAACACGGTAAGGTGATTGCTTATGCTTTTAGACAACTTAAACCTTATGAGGTGAACTACCCCACTCATGATTTGGAATTGGCAGCAGTAATCTTTGCTTTGAAAATTTGGAGGCACTATTTGTATGGAGAGACTTGTGATATCTTCACCGATCACAAAAGTCTTAAGTACATCTTCACTCAGAAAGAGCTCAATATGAGGCAGAGGCGTTGGTTGGAGCTCCTCAAAGATTATGACGCTAGAATTCAATATCACCCTGGGAAGGCGAATGTAGTTGCAGATGCACTTAGCCGAAAGAGTTCAGGGAGTGTAGCAGCCCTTATTACACAACCACAACTTATTTCAGATATGGAACGGTTGGAGTTGGAGTTGTATGTACAAGGTGCAGATGGGCTTTTAGCAGGTATGAGAGTGGAGCCCTCTCTTATCTCAAAGATTAAGGAAGCTCAAAAAGAAGATGGCGAGTTATGGGCTATAGCGCAAAATTTGGAGGGGGAAAAGCAGCCTGAGTTTTATATTGATGACCATTGCGTGATTTGGTTGGGTAAGCGGTTATGTGTGCCGTCGGATCCAACTATTCGGGAGGCAGTATTGGCTGAGGCTCATAGTTCACCATTTTCTATTCATCCGGGTTCTACGAAGATGTATAGGGATTTAAAGAAGAATTTTTGGTGGAATGGGATGAAGCGAGATGTGGCTGAATATGTGGGAAGGTGTCTTACCTGTCAGCAAGTGAAAATTGAGCATCAACGTGCTAGTGGATTACTGCAACAATTAGATATTCCTGTTTGGAAGTGGGAGGATATTACAATGGATTTTGTGACTGGGTTGCCAAAAACGTTCAAGAAGAATGATGCTATTTGGGTTGTAGTAGATCGATTGACCAAATCAGCTCACTTTTTAGCTATCCAAGAGGGTTATTCTGTAGACAAGTTAGCACAAATCTTTCAATAGGAGATTGTTAGACTTCATGGAACTCCAGTGTCAATTGTTTCAGATCGAGATCCACGGTTCACTTCACGGTTCTGGAAAGGGTTTCAGCGAGCTTGGGGCACTCGACTAAAATACAGTACTTCTTTCCATCCACAGACTGATGGGCAATCTGAGAGGACTATCCAAACTTTAGAGGATATGTTAAGGTCTTGCGCATTAGAATGGTCGGGTAATTGGGATGATTACTTGAGCCTTGTTGAGTTTGCTTATAACAATAGCTGGCATGCAAGTATTGATATGGCTCCATTTGAGGCATTATATGGTAGGAAGTGTCGTGCACCAACTTGTTGGGATGAGGTTGGTGAGAAGATCATAGAAGGGCCTGAGTTAGTTCAAATCACTACGGAGAAGGTGGCGGTGGCTAAGGAGAAATTGCAGTCGGCTCGATCACGGCAGAAGAGTTATGCTGATAAGCATAGAAGGACCTTAGAGTTTCAACCTGGTGAACACGTGTTTTTAAAAGTTTCTCCTTGGAAGGGTATTCGACGATTTGGATTGAAAGGTAAACTCAGTCCGCGTTATATTGGGCTATTTGAGATTCTGGAAAGGGTTGGCGAAGTTGCATATCGGTTAGCTCTGCCTCCGCAATTAGCTCATGTGCATAATGTGTTCCATGTGTCGGTGCTGAGAAGTTATCATTATCATCCGTTACATGTGGTACAATATCCGTTCGATAAAATTCGGAAAGATCTTACTTGTGAAGAACAAGCCGAGAAAATTTTAGATCGTCAAGAACGGATTATGAGGAGGAAAACAATTTCGTTTGTTAAAGTTTTGTGGAAAAATCATTCAGAACGAGAGGCAACTTGGGAGATGGAGGAGTCTATCCGGGCGGAGTATCCGCATCTTTTTGATAATTAGGCATGTTCTTTTTCTTTTGATTCCGGGGACGGAATCTTTTTTAAGGGGGAAGTAATGTAATACCCATATTTGTTTTGGGTCCCACATTGCTCCTTTACACAAACTCTCCTCCTCCCTTAGCCTATATATAGAATATCAACCTTTGTTTTATTTTACCAAACAATTAGTACCTCCAAATTTTGTTTTGTGAGGAACTTTTTGTGTGAAGTCCTTTTTGGTAAGGACCTCCTTAGTAAAAATTTTCAGTATTGAGGGCGTAGGCAGACTGCGAACTTCATAATTTCGGATATGTTCTTTTTCTTTCTTTCTTTCTTGTGTATTAATTTAATTTAATTTTCTGTATTATTATTTTATAATTTTAATTAGTATATTTTAGTTAGTTGTTAGTTAATATTTTGGTATTATTTTGGATAAATATTAAGTATCTCAATTATAAGAAAATGTTGTCTTTAATTTATTAATTTAATTAATAATATGGATGGTGCAATATATGCATAAAAACTATTAAATACTAATATTGTAGTATTTAATAAAATGTATTATTTTGGTGAATAGATTATATTGAGCGAGTCTAACCAATTGCATCTGTAAGTGTGGGTATTACATTACGTACTCCAGGTACGGATTCCGTACTCCTTCAGCAATACTCTTGTGAAATTTAATTAATTCGTTTTGTTCTGCGTTTCGAATTCCATTATTATTTCACATAATTGTTTCTTGTGAAATTCATTTAATAGTTTCATTTTGGAGTTGATACACATGACTCGTATTTGTACTCTTTGAGTTGGATTATCATGTCTAATATTTATTTTGATATTTGTAGAGCGGTACATGTTACCTTCTTTTTGAGACATTATGATTATGATTTGATCTGGTTCAATATGTACATATAGAATCCTTTTATTGGTATTAGTTGGTATTATGTCACATGTGTTGTGATATCATATTTCTGTTAGAATATATTGTAGGGTATACTTGAGCTATAACCACCTGTGGGGGTACCATAGGCATGTCGTCTTGGCACGAGAGACATGACACTTTCCGTGGCGGTGTGATTAGTCCACGGCGTCTCTGATTTGTGCTCCGATAGGAGTTGGCCATTTGGTGATTTGTTGTGAGAGGCGTATGGGTCGGCCCTAGTTTTCTGTTCTGTTCTGCGGATTGCTGATGTTGTGCCAAACACACTTTCCGATTTTGTATGCATTTGGATCTGCAGTCCAATGTGTGATTTGTCTATGTGGCATTATTTGACTTGTCTATGTGGCAAGCTATATTTCTGAGCTCGGTATGAAATAACACCCAGCCATTTGATTCAGCCTATTACTTCGTTGTGTTAATTCGTTTCAGTTCAGTTCATTAATTGATTTAGTTAAATTCAGTTCATATTTCTGTTCTCTATATCCGTACTGGGCATTTGGCTCATGCTGTGTCTTTCTTCCGGCAGGTACTCAAGGAGATCATGGGCAAGTGTGATGAGAGCTCCTCACCTAGATGGTTTAGATATTTTGGTTATATTTTGATGTTTGGATCTCTGTTTAGAGTTGTATTGAACCTTTATTAAGATTAGGTTATTTAACAGTATGTATTTTGAACCGGTTGGGCAGTTATTAATATTTCGTTAGACTAATCTTTTGCGGTTATAATTTTGGTATTAATTTATATTTCTGTTGTGATTTTCACGTGACCTCCCTTTCCTATTTCGGGAAGGGGGTGTTACACAACATATAACTATTTTGAGTTGCGTTGTAGAGTTTGATTGTATAGAGAGGGTAAAGTAATTGTTTTCCAAACTGCTAATATAGATTTACTAGTATAATTGATCATTTCTAAGAGGTGCATCGAATAAGTAAACTTTATGATAAAAAATCAAGTTGTAAAAATATTCTTAATATTACCCCTCAAGGCAATAACTAGAAGAAGTGAATTTTGATACATACCATTAAGCACAGCTTGAATACCATCACCCAAATGGATTACAGCAAGAAGCAGCATCATTTCAGCAACGTATCTCACTACTCTTTCTTCTCAGCTATAACAGTAGCCCCAAACTTTACAACCCATGATTAACAATGCTGCCATAAAAATGCTTTCAATACCAACCATGAACATCGCAACACATATGGCCAGAAGAGGGGTTTCGGGCCGCCCAGCACCCAATTCATTCGAAACTCTTATGCTAGTGGCACGAAAAAATAAAAAATAAAATTACACGAACTTTATTAAAGAAGAGAAAATCTGGCTGTTAACATAGCTTGAAATCTCCTTCTTGCAGCTCCAAGTCCAAGAGGTATCATGTCAAACATGGCACTCGTGTTAAGGCTGCAATATGCACAGTTAATTAGCTGATGCAATGGTGCCTAGGTAAACCTTAGCATGCATAACAAACATTAAGAAAAAGTAAAATATCAACAATTCATATAGGTTTCTCATTTCTCGACAGAGGTTGAGAGGTAGTATAATTCTAAATTACTAACCTGATTGACAGAACTGAAGTTTCTAGTGTTGGATCCGGTAGAAGACTAAGCTAGGAGAATCGTCATTTCAAATGACCATATCTCCAAGCTGTTTTAAATAACAGGATTTTGATAAATTATTGAAACCACCACACTAAGTGTAAACTATTGCAATAGATAAGTACATGAAGTTTATTACCATAGCATAACTGCAGAAGGAATTGCAAAACTTAGAAACTTTGGGACATCAACCAAAGCCTCTCTTGAAAAACCAGTCCAAGGGAAGGAGAGAATCGAATATAAATTGCCAACAAGAAGAAATTGATCCAATAAGAAATTGCACCAGCTACCGCAGCTCCTGTATTCCCGAGTCCAGATTGAAACACAAAAATCCAACAAATTACTATATTTAGCAAAGTTGTGATTCCTGTGCAAAGCATCATTGGGAAAACATTGTTTTGGCTTTGTAGGAACCTAATTTGACGCTGGACGAGTGCGTATGCAAAAATACTAGGTATCATGAAACGCGCATAGACTCGAGCTTCGGCTGATATTTCTGAATCTTGTTCCAAAATAGCGAGAATTTGCCCCGCATTCGCCCAAATGCATGCGAGTGGAATGCCGATCAGTAGATTAAATAAAAACCAAAATTTATATTAATAAAACAAGGTCATCAATCTAAAACACAAAAGCATTAATAAATATTATAAATCGAACAACTTACAGTGTTTACAACCACATATTGGTCAATGAATGCCCGTGGCTCATAATCTTCCCCTTGACGCCTGAAGGGTCGAGGATGGTGTATCTGTCTCCGAGTAACTTCTCTATACCATGTTATATAATCATCGATAGATATCTACTGCAAAGCCTCCAACACTTTCCCTTCTAAACTCTCCATGTAGGCCTCCCACAATCAAATATAATTGGCCCTATGGTTTTCATAATTTATTCTCTCAAACAATTTATGTTCCTCCCTCAATTCCACCATATTTTCAGCATTAGATGGATACGACTGCAAATATCCAAATTGTCTCATAAATCTGTCAAGCATTTGGAATTCAACAATGTCATAATGTATCAAAGGTATACGAGCGGCTCCACCTAACCTTGCCTTAAAAAAGTCCCAAGCCAAACATCTATTAAATAATTGATACGGACGCCACACCACATCTGTTTCTAACATATTATCAAACTCTCCTCAGTAAAACACAAGATGGTGATGTGGATTTTTTCGACGCTGATAATGTTTTGAATTAGGATCAAAAGAGGAGTATGCCTAGGATAATGCCCTAGGTATCAACTTCTGGGACTTAGGCCTAGGGGTAGGACGACTAATGTTGAACCTTTTATGAGCCCACATCATAAGAAGGGTTGCACATCCTGCGAATTTTTTCGCTGTTTTGCGAGTAGCATTATGCAAACCCCTATACAAATGCCTTAAAACTGCTACCCCCAAGCATATGTAACTATGTCTTCCAATCTTTTCAATAAGAACAAATATTTAGGATGCACAACATTTTTACTCTTGGTTGGAAACAAAATAGCGCCACATAAGTACAACAAATATGCCTTAGTGTATTTTACCACATCATCTGGAGTAATATCATCAGGTACTTGTCCATATCTATGTCTTAGCCAAGGCAAACTTATGCCACCCCTTTTATAGCATTGTTCCCAGTCATCTATTGCAGCTTGTTGCCCCAAAACCGTTATAAAATAACTTTGGGGATGTTCTAGTTCTCTGCAAGTCAAAGATTTTTCTAATATGGGCAACCCCAATAAAAATCCCACATCCTCTATAGTAATGCTAATCTCCCCACAATTTAAGTGAAACGATTTGTTTCACTTCTCCAACGCTCAACTAAAGCAGATACGCATTAATTTTTGACACTACAGCTTGATGACAAAATATACTAAATCCTAATTGTTTCAGTAGATATTCTTGTTGTTCAATCAAGTTCCATTCAGTTGATTTTGCAGACATTTGACAAATTTCTAACACACCCCTATCCTACAAGTCCAACAACATAAAAACATAAATTGTCATAATATGAATGTTTCTAACAAAATTTTAAGAAAGTGAAAGTTGTTATACATTAATAAACTCACAATATTTTGCCATAAGTCTGACGATACGTGATTTTCTTGGTCCCATAAGACAATAGGATTAAAAGGTCCGGGATTAATATCCATATCTTACCTAAACATTAATCACAAAGTCAAGTATTAAATAATTTATAAAAATTCCCAACAAACTTGGATATGAGCAAAATGACAAATATAATAAACACATATCTCAATCTCTAAGCACGTGTTCTTAGTACTAATTATCGGAAAGAAATAAGATAAAAAATTCTTGGTGTGAAGGAATCACACAACCAATCAAATATGTGGCCTCAAATTATTGATAAAAATCGTGTGTACCACAAGCAAAAGAAAAATCAGTACTTCTATTATTGTTTATTGAAGTACATGACATACAAATAAACATAGATAACAAAGTCCAACCACGTGTTTCAAGTACTAAATAAATTCATTTTTTACTCCATGCATGTGTTCTAAGTAATCAATCATGATACTTGGCCAAATATACTTGGTCAATTATTGACACCAAAAATCAGTCATGGAACTTGGAGTAAATAAATTCAATTTTTACTTGTTCTCAGTACTATTTAAATACCAATAAAATATTTCAACAAACATAATAGAAGAGTAAACGGTGAGATTCCCAAAATATATAGCAAAATTCAAGCACAAAACAAGATTAATAGCACATATACCCAATCTTTTATGTGAACCAAACAATCATCATACCCATTTTTTGGACAAAGATAGATGGGTTCCCAATTAACAATTTTCAATTCTTAACCTCATCATTCTTTTTTGGACAAAGATAGATGGGTTCCCAATTCTTAACCTTATAATTCAAAAAACTCACCGATCACAAGTTAATTTCACCGCTGAGATTGTCGCTCACTGCTGAGATTGCAGGTAGGAATCGCCACTGAGAATCGCTGCTGGGGGTTTCGCCACTTGCTGAGATTGCAGTAGCCGCTGAGAATCGCCGCTTGTCGCTGAGAATTGAGAATTTCCACTGAGATTGCAGGTGAAAAATTAGGCTGTAGTTTTGCCCCAATTGTTTAACAGCGAGGGTTAAAGTGAGAAACAATTCGCTAGTAATTCTAGCGGACCTGGTTAATTTTACAAGCCTTGACTTCTTGACCTTAGTGGGGGCTTAATCGTCCAACAAAACATTTTAACTAGTTCGCTAGAATTTGTAGCGGATGCGCATATCCCTTTCTAAATCTGAGCCGTTGATATTTGCTATGAAAGGTTAAGATCCTATTTGCCAGTTTTTGATCCATAGCAAATAGATGCTATGGATCATTGCCCATTTATATATATATATATAGGAGAAATCTCTCCAACGACCGGCTATGGCGACAATTTTGTGGTCTATAGCGACGGTTCAAACCATCGCTATATGTATGGCTATGACGACAGTTCGAACCGTCGCTATAGACTAAAAAACCGTCGCCATAGTCGTTCCGTTAACGGACCGGTCCGTTGGAGAGATTTATCATATATATATATGTTTTGAGTATATTATATAAAATATAGAAGAATTTTTATAAAGGTTTTAAATTAAGTTTTTAGAAAATAATAGAGATTAAAGTGAAACTTTAAAAAAAAGGGGTGGGGCATGATCTCTCCCGAAAACACATAGTTTCGCCACTAAGTGTGTGATACGCTAGTTAGTTTGAAATTCAATTGAATTAACTCGGTGTATACCTCTTTTAATTAATATACTTTGTTATTTCCCAGAGACACTTAAAGATCTAGAAGGAGGGTTGAATAAATCCTTTTTGAAAGTTACTTATAAAGGTATTACCCAATAGTTGTTAATCAGATTTATTTAGCACAACGGAATATATGATTTAAAAAGATTTTCCCCTTATAGATTACTTGAAAATCTCAGTTCCTAGTTTAGTTTAGAACTCCAATCACAAGCAATAATGTAGACAAAATGTAAGACAGAAAAGTAAATGACATAGAGGTTTTTAAGTGGTTTGGAGACTGAACAACTCCTACTCCACTCTTCTACTTCAACATGTAAGAATTCCACTATAAATTCGATTACTCTGATCAGGACACTCTTACCCTCTTCAGGCCCAGCAGACTTGGAAATTTAGTCACTTAAACAAGGACACTCTTACCCTCTTCAAGCCCCGCAGACTTGGTATAACTCAGTACACTAAGTACTCTTCAAGCCCAGCAGACTTGGAATCTCTGTGGTCACTAAGACCTGAACGAACAGTTGTATGAATGTTGTTGAGAGGTGCTGCTAAGTTGATGTTAAGCTTCTCTTTTCAGAAACTTAGCAGCTTGAACTAGGAGTTCAAATCGTAAAGTATGTTCTTTAGTTTAGGCAGAGTCTAGGCTCGTTGATTTCTTATTCGTTGCTTGAGATTTGAAACTGTGTAGCCTTTTATAGTCTGCCTGAGTTTTTTACCCGTTGCTAGGTTTCCATTAGTGCATTTAATGCTTCAGATATTCTAAGATACTTGATGTGGACATTTTGAGTTTAGGTGTCAATTTTTTGTTATTCTAGCCTGTCACATTATCCTGCAACTTCACCTACCACTTTGACTTGTCACTTTCAGCAAACTAGTTATTAGACACATCATCTGATCTTCGATTCTACCCAAGGATGTTCGGTGTAGGTGTTGGGATTCTTAACCAGCAGTACTTTCATGTCAGTCTATCAGGGTTGATTGCTCTACAATCGTGAAAGTTTGTAGTGTTGATTCTTCGATCTGATAATGGTTTTATGATAAGTCTGAAGTTCTACGAATCTTTCTTCAGCTGAATGATTTTGAAGGTGCTTTATTATTTGACTTTAGCCTTGTGATTCTCTGAAGCACTCTATGATAAGTCTAAGCTTTGTTTGGCGTTACGGTTCTGTTCACTCTACTATAGAAGCCACAACTTTGCGATTAGTCCGAAACTTTACGATAGATATATCAGCTCTACAATTTGCTCGAAGCCTTATGATAGGAGAGTTAAGTCTGCGATTTAACATATTTCTTTACAGCTTCGTCAGACTAACTTTACATACATATTAAGCTTATTGATTATACCTCATATCAACTCAAATAGATCAACCTAACAAGTTTGATCTTCTAAGTCCTTGTACATTGAATCATTTAAAAGGACTTTTACAAAAACTTGTTGATACAAATATACATTAAGATCTTTCATCATCAAATCAAATCATACAAATCATGCAGACTCTAACAATCTCCCCCTATTTGATGATGATAAAACCAACAGTTTTATGAGATAATTTTAAAATGCATAGCTGAAATGTAAATATGACTTAAAATACAGTAAGCCACTGTATTGCTAGATCAAAATGATGAATTTATTGAAGATCAACGAGTTTTAAAAAATTCATCAAATTTACAATCATTCTAGCAATGAATAGATAAAATAAGCTTACTATTTCTTTCTTTTTCTTGGCTTTTCTAAAGCAAGCCATTTCTTCTCAGCTTCTCTTCTGTGAATGCTAGCTTCTTGTTGCTCAACATTTTTCCTTCTAATTTCTTCAATAGAATCTCGTGGACCAAGACTAGGAGTGAATGAGGCAAATGTCCTCTCTTCTGTTACAATATGAGTCCCTTGAAGATTTCTATTCAGATATGCCAGATCGTCGGATGGAATTCTGACCCCAGTTGGTGTTACTGCACTCGACGATCCGATTTGTCCTTGGCCACGCTCTATTGGTAAAGCTCGAGGGGATTTCCAATGCTCTATCCTTTGTGAAGTTGATGCTTGCTTAGCTCATTGTCTCCCCCTATCTCCCTGACTTTCCTTATCCCCTTGCCTCTTCTCCCCTTTTTTGTCATCATGCACCCTCGTAAGATGCTGGACTGTGTCAATCAACTCTTGGATCTGAGTGGAGTTCATAGCAATGTCAGCACGGATTTCTCTTTGTCTATCAGTAGTATGTTCATTTTGCTGAGTGACTAAGGCAGTTGTGTTGTTGGCATACATCTCTATCTCACATTTTAATAAGGATAAACCAGTGCTAATCTTAAAAACCTTAGTGGTCAACGAGTTGACAGACTGCTCATTCTGCTGTTGAAGGGTTCTTACTGTCTATTTGTGCTCATCCAGAATTTTGAGAAATATTTTATCTCGATCATGAAGACAATCAAACATGACCTTGAATATAGATTTTAATTGCTTTTGAAGCTCTTTTCCCAAGTCGCCAGGTAGATGACCGACTGCAGTAGTGATGTCATCCATTTTATGACGCAGCTCAGTTGAGTTCTCTTCAAATTTATCCTCGATAGCACGAGATATTTCACTTGTCAGATTAGTCAGTTGTGCAGTAGTGGGGATAACTTCCAGGCATTCCAAGATGCAATTAAGAGGGTTCAGGACTGTCTTTAGATCCTTGGGATAGATTTATGAGTGCAAGAGGGAGATCGAAAAATTCGTTCTTGAAAGATGAGGGAATATCAGAGGGAATAGATGGAGTATTTTCTTGTTTGGGAGGATGTACAAGAGAGCTTACTAGTAATGGTTTGGGAGATACAACTATAAGAGCTTTGGATTTATGTGACTAAGGAGTAGTTTGAGAAGGTGATGTTGGTGCATCAAACGTAGAGTGTGTAAGCTCTACGACTGGAGAACTCATATTATTGATATCAATCGTAGGGTCTTGAGACTCTACGATTGGAAAGATGGTCATTGGTTCAACATGTGCAAGGTGTGAAGAAGGTAACAATTTAGAAACTTGAGAGATCGAATCTTCAACACCCTTGTCCCAGTCATATGAAGGAAAGACATAATTTAGAAATGAGGATGGGACAGTGTGTTCCTTTTGAGACATGGGAGAAGGATCATGGGGCTTAGAACATAGTAGCTTGGTGGCATATGTGAGAACCCTTAGAAAATTTTGAGCCACCAACATTAAGCTTGGATATTTAGAATAGCTCCATCATATAAAGCTTTGGTCTCTTAAGTTGATAACCTTCAACTGTGACGCCCCCAAATCCGGGTTTATCTTTACCTCGGGTTTGGTGCTCACGATACTATCATATCCATTCATTCCATCATAATAGTAACTTAAACCCGTCTTAAATTACATAATAATATGACTTAAATCCCAAGTTCTAAAGACCTTTACATACCTGAAATACTAAATAATATTACAAAACATAATACTAAGGTACTTATTACAATAATCCTTAAACTTAGTTAAGCACAAGCGCTTAATAAATGAATTACTTCGCAACCTTGCCTTTTCCTTTATCTTTCCCTGATGTACCAACTTTCTCGGTTTTAACTGAAAATATTATATTCAACGCAAGGGTGAGCAAAAGCTTGCTCAACAAGGAAAAACAGTTGAATATAATGGAATAGGAATACTTATGACAAAGGAAATGTACTCCATGAGATATTGAGCAAAACAGTTCTTTAAAAGCTTTGAGTTCAAAAATCAGGCTTTAGTATGCTGTAAGGTCAAATGACCAGTGAACTCTGTACTAGAATTGACGGTACTAAAACTGCAACCCATGGATATAAACAGATACTAAAAACTGAATATACCCTAAACTTGTACTTTAGGTCATCAGCCTAAGTACCTTATATTGTGCACAACATAACAGTCTATATGACACTTTACGTGTCCACCAGAATTATAATGTCTGATATCATATGTAACGACCCCAAAATTCATACAATTCAACTCTCAATATCGGTCGTTATCAATACATCGTCGTTCTGACTTTACAACAATATTCAATATTAAACTTAATAAAAGTGCGGAATAATTTAAACTTTTCTATTACAAATCATTCTCGACCCCAAAATTTTCAACCTTTACATCTAAATATCTTAGAATCATGTTAATATCATGATTCGCCTTGTCGAACTTATTATAAAAGTTTACACCTCACTACAAACTTTACAACTCAACATAAATACATTTATCGAAAACTTAACATAATTCAAGTAATAACTTCAACTAAAACATTTAATCTTCATGCATCATTTTGATCCATGTCATTTGGGTAGCACATAACGTTACCTTGTATCTTTAACCTGCAAAAGTAGTTATTTACAAGAATGAGCTCACAGCTCAGCAAAATCTAACAGTTTACATACATCACATAACACATAGATAACATGCTCATCATATACATCATAAACATTTGGCTAAACATGACATATATACTGTACATCAATTACCAAGTAATAAATTGAGTTCCATAACTCAATCAACATTTTAACTCAATGGACATTGTCATAAATTGATTTTGTCGTTTCATACATACAACACATAGAATACATCATGCTTTTACATCATAGATTTAAAATAATTAATCATTTAGTTCACATAACAAATAGGAACTGAGAGACTTGCCTGGTTCGTAGATTACCAATTACCATAATTAGCCTATACTTATCTGCACTTCACGTATCCTACACGATATATAATCATTCACAACATTTATTAGTCACATAGCAATACTTAGAAAATAACCTACATATTCCGTTTATAAGGCAGTAACAATGATTAGTTACAGTATTATAAACACTTCATGATTCATTCTCATCCAATTTTCATTTTAATATCTCAATTGTCACCGAATAATCAATGGGTATATGCTTACTACCCATCACAATATCTTAATATTCATTTCATACATTAGTCTAAGCTTTAGATATGTCTACGATAACATAACATGACCACAAAGAAAGAAGAAAATTTTTACTCTCTTCTTTTTACTCTTTTTTTTGTTCCGTTCCACCGCCGGGGCGGTGGTTTCCTTCATAATTTTTCCGATGGGGCGAGGCTACCGCCGGGGCAGTTAAGTTAGTTCATTTTGGGCGCCGGGGCGAAGTCCTCGTCGGGGTAACAAAAACAGCTCATTTCTGCAGTTCGCGAACTGTAAAATATTCAAGCCCAAAAACATGAATTTTAAGCCTCAAGCATCAATTCCAACCATACCCAATTATCATAAATTTTGTTAAAACAATTCTAAACATGTATTTAACCATCCTAAATATATACTCACATTAATCCACCAATTTAGAGCCTCAAATCTCATGTTCATACTAATTTTTACAAACTTTGACAAATTTAGCATAATCACTTACTACAGATTCGTTACTCAACGAATTTGGTCCGTTCAACTTTCGTTGTTTTCATTTTTTAACGCATAACAATAATCCATCATCAATTTATAGATCAACATGCAATTCAAACATAAATTTTCATACATTTAAGCCATATTCATATTTTTCTTCTTTGTAAATTTCTAAACTCTAATTAAACATAATTTCAAGGATTTAATCTAATCAAAATCGTTCATAGACAACATATAATCAAATAATCACAACCCAACAACATATATAATTAATTTCTCAACAAATTAATCATCAAAGCCATCAACAAAGAATTAAATTAAAAAAAACTAATTAGAAACTTTTAGAAACAATTTGTTTACCTTCAATTCTTCTTTAGACTTAGATGTTTAGGATAGTTTGATAACCCTTCTTCTTCCTTCTATGATTCTCAAGATTTCTTCTTCTTCTATTTTCACAAAGAACTCTCAATTTCTCTCTTCCTTTCTACTCTGAGTTTTCTCTTCTTTTCTCCAGACTAAGCAAAATAACTGATAGTTTTACGTAAATTCCCACTTGGTCAATTACCAAAGCGAGAGTCTCAGCAGTTAGGAAAATTAAAAGGTTTAGACCATGTTTGGCCAAACCCATTTTAAAACTCCATTCTAATTTATTTTAATATTCTTCTTATTATAAAAATACACTTGTCACACTTATACTAATTAAACTTATTACCTTAATAAGTCCAATTAAACCTTACCAATAAAATTATAGCTTCTAATTAATAAAGTATTTTATTTAATACACCATTAATCCTCTAATTTAATTATTTAATTAAATTATAATATTCTCATCACATTAGCGTACTAAAATACGCACCAACACTCACATACAAATATATTCACATCAACTCACTATTTTAATGAAGTGAATCACTCACATTATTAATGAAATTTAATTCACAATAATTTTCACTGTCCACAAAACATAACAATTAAATTATATTATTTTCCAATATAATTTTAACTCAATTAAATTAACTAATATTATTCAACTAATTTTCTTCTCATGACAATTTCATTTAATCTTTTCAATGGTTTAATTAATTATTAAACCATTTCTTCCCTATTACATGAATATATAATTTTTTTCACACCGAACCACATATTTCACAATATGAAACATATATATACACATATTCAAACCCAAAACGTCTCGTAATAAGAATTTTATGTATTAAATTTTTATTTAATAATTTTTGAAAATCCGGGTTGTCACATCCTTCCCTCCTTATAAGGATTCCGTCATCGGAATCAACGAAACCTCCTTTACTCGGTTTTCACAAAATCTCTTTCACAATTATCGTTGAATAACTTAGCGCATTAGCTTAGTGTAGGTTTTATTTCATCACCTTCACTTAAACTTAAAACACTTCGAGTATTATATATTCTTTAACCCTTTAACGTATTCATTTCCTTTCTCTAAGGATCATTGCATAACATACTCGTTGTAATCATAAAATATCCTGATTTAGCATCGTATAAATATTTGGGATATCACATTCACCCCTTCTTCTAAGAATTTCGTCTCTGAAATTTTAATTTACTAATATTTGTTCCTTCCATCTATCCAAATGGACTTTACGTTAATCTCTACTTATTCATTAGGTTCTATAACCAAGTGCTTTCTCTTAGGATCTTTCTAAGATCATCCCATTCTTCACATCTTCCTCTTTTAAAAATTTCTCATCATCAGCTAGATTTATCTCTTTCCTTTCTGGAATTTCATTTCTTTCTTGGATTTATTATAGTTTGTTTAATTTACTCATCACCACATGTCGCATTCTATAACCTACCCCTTTCTAAGGAATATCCTCCTTTCCACTTCCACCTTTCAAAAGAATAAGAACCTTCTACAATTGTTCAATAATTGGGAAACAGTATGAATAACTCAGGAATTTAAAAGATTCATTCAAAAACTTTCAATATCATGTTAAGGAGTCGTAAAGACTTGAACCTTGTCCTAGGTTAACATACATTTCTATTGTAACCTTCAACAGTCAAAAGACTATGGACCATCTCTTGTCGTACTCTAGGTGATCAGCCCTTCGTACTATGTATTGTGCACATACATATTAACGATATTGTGTATCCCCCATTATAGGGTTGGTTCACCTCAGACTTAATATAAATTCCACACCAGAATAATCTGGTTTGACATAAAATCTCAAAGAACTCTTGAACTTCATAAACACCTTTCAATAGTCATCTAGCCGAATCAATTAGCTTAGACCTTGAACAATAATTTGGACATCAGCCAAAATATTTTTAGCCAACTCAATTGGCATATCTTTTTGTAGCTTAATAGAAAAACCAAAATTCTTTTATGACGTCATGATACCATATCATTTTAATAGTACGCTGAGGATGCCGTCATTTTAGGACGTTATCATACTACATCATACCATAGTGGGCCGACGATCCTTTGATCACATCCAACACTAGGTTCAATTGCATTGATGACTCCATCGTTCAAAATACATTTTGATAATTTCAAATAATTTTTGTCTAGCTGAAATAATTAGCATAGACATATGAATAACAATACCTTTTTAAAACTTATTGACTCAAACGTTGACCCAATATATTTTCGAGAACTCAAAATTACGAATATCAGCACGATGTCAATAAATTTCGAAAATCTAGCATAGCTAGAAGATTTAGAATCTTCATTTTCTCCATCAACTTCAATCTTTATTCTATTATTTCATTAATTAATCATTCTATCAATCTTCAATACCATCAATGCTCTCTACACTATAACTTTTCTATAACCAATATAGTCATCAAACTTACCACGCTTTAGAAGTTCAGTAACTTACCACAATTATATGGTTTTAGGAACTTATCCTAGTTAGACCAAAATCGTCCATTCGCTGAGGGGTTCCACCATACGATTACGAGTCACGAACTTACCATAAGTATGAGTTTGAAGAACCGTACCTAACCTTAATATTCTATAACTATCAAATATAAATATGAGAAAAGAATCACCTTCTCATCATATGTATAGTGATAGCGCGATATCAACATTGCAATGAATTGTCAATATAGGAAGCTAAGTGGTTGTTACACCAAGCACAAATTTTCCGCCCATACAAGGAATTGTACAACTTAGCCACTAACATGAGTCCTCCATTGAAATCCCACCTAATTCCATCTTGCTCTTAACTTACTCTTTGCTTGATACGAATTCCTCGTATTTCATCATCCATAACTCCTCGTGAGTTTACCTCGTACTATTTCATAGTACCATCTCTTTATAGCGCCATGCTACAACTATTCAATCATTTAAGATCCTCTGACATTTTACAACTTTAGCAGATCACGTCGTGATCTCGTTCTATCATCGACTCTTTTTACGATTCTTTCTTATCTTATGATCGTCTCATCCTACGATCTTCTTTATTCTTCTCTTTAATCACGTTATCTTATGATTAATCAACTCAGGTGTTCCCTGTTCTTTTAGCTCTTCAGGTTCTTCTTTAAACCTAATCATTTTATCATAATCTTGGCTCATATGAATTCTCTAAACTCTATTTGAGTTCATCCTTATCATTTATATCATTCTCATCTTATATATATCGTCTATTTATTAACACCATCTTTATTACTGGAGTTAGGTAACTTCTGGTTCTCATCTTATATAACTCTTCAAGATTCTTCTTTGAATCTTCTTATTTATATATTAATTATTCCTTTAAGAATCTCTAACTTCATTCATATTATTCAATATTTTATTTGAGTTTTCTTCGCATTATTCGCATCTTCTTCTTGTAACGTTTCTAGGTCTTAACTCATCTCATGCATCTACCTGTACGAAAAATCACTTCTTAATCATAAACATCCATAATTATATACTCGGTACACATCGAGTCTCTAACAGTGTTTAGTACAACACCTGAGTGGTTTCTCACAAATAACCAACAAACTAGTTCCCGTCTCGTCTACACTGTCTTTCACAGCGAGTTAGATCGGTTGTTAGTTCGTATTAACCTCCGCTCTCTGAAGGAATCGTTTAGCCCATATACCATACATCGACCATTAAAGAGTACAATTGTACCATAATTATACTTAACTTATTATTCTTTTAACTCTATCATCTACACCTCTTTTCTCTAAGGTTATAGCCTAAGGTACTGTTACATAAGGTTTCTAACCTATCAGCTCCGATATTATATGTAACGACCACAAAATTCATACAATTCAACTCTCAATATCGGTCGTTATCAATACATCGTCGTTCTGACTTTACAACAATATTCAGTATTAAACTTAATAAAAGTGCGGAATAATTTAAACTTTTCTATTACAAATCATTCTCGACCCCAAAATTTTCAACCTTTACATCTAAATATCTTAGAATCATGTTAATATCATGATTCGCCTTGTCGAACTTATTATAAAAATTTACACCTCAATACAAACTTTACAACTCAACATAAATACATTTATCGAAAACTTAACATAATTCAGGTAATAACTTCAACTAAAACATTTAATCTTCATGCATCATTTTGATCCATGTCATTTGGGTAACACATAACGTTACCTTGTATCTTTAACCTGCAAAGGTGGTTATTTGCAGAATGAGCTCACAGCTCAACAAAATCTAACTGTTTACATACATCACATAACACATAGATAACATGCTCATCATAAACATTTGGCTAAACATGACATACATACTGTACATCAGTTACCAAGTAATAAATTGAGTTCCATAACTCAATCAATATTTTAACTTAATGGACGTTGTCATAAATTGACTTTGTCGTTTCATACATACAACACATAGAATACATCATGCTTTTACATCATAGATTTAAAATAATTAATCATTTAGTTCACATAACAAATAGGAACTGAAAGACGTGCCTGGTTCGTAGATTACTAATTACCATAATTAGCCTATACTTATCTGCACTTCACGTATCCTACACGATATATAATCATTCACAACATTTATTAGTCACATAGCAATACTTAGAAAACAACCTACATATTCCGTTTATAAGACAGTAACAATGATTAGTTACAGTATTATAAACACTTCAGGATTCATTCTCATCCAATTTTTATTTTAATATCTCAATTGTCACCGGATAATCAATGGGTATATGCTTACTACCCATCACAATATCTTAATATTCATTTCATACATTAGTCTAAGCTTTAGATATGTCTACGATAACATAACATGACCACAAAGAAAGAAGAAAATTTTTACACTCTTCTATTTACCCTTTTTTTTTTGTTTCGTTCCACCGCCGGGGCGGTGGTTTCCTTCATAATTTTCCCGCCAGGGCGGTTAAGTTAGATTATTTTGGGCGCCGGGGCGAAGTCCTCGCTAGGGCGACAAAAACAACTCATTTCTACCGCCGGGGTGGTGAACCTAAAACTCAACTTCTGCAGTTCGCGAACTGCAGAATATTCAAGCCCAAAAATACGAATTTTAAGCATCAAGCATCAATTCCAAGCATACCCAATTATCATAAATTTTGTTAAAATAATTCTAAACATGTATTTAACCATTCTAAATACATACTCACATTAATCCACCAATTTAAGGCATCAAATCTCATGTTCATACTAATTTTTACAAATTTTGACAAATTTAGCGTAATCACTTACTACAAATTCGTTACTCAACCAATTTGGTTCATTCAACTTCCGTTGTTTTCGTTTTTTAACGCATAACAATAATCCATCATCAATTTATAGATCAACATGCAATTCAAACATAAATTTTCATACATTTAAGCCATATTCATATTTTTCTTCTTTGTAAATTTCTAAACTCTAATTAAACATAATTTCATGGATTTAATATAATCAAAATCGTTCATAGACAACATATAATCAAATAATCACAACCCAACAACATATATAATTAATTTCTCAACAAATTAATCATCAAAACCATCAACAGAGAATTAAATTAAAAAAAACTAATTAGAAACTTTTAGAAACAATTTGTTTACCTTCAATTCTTCTTTAGACTTAGATGTTTAGGATAGTTTGATTACCCTTCTTCTTCCTTCTTTGATTCTCAAGGTTTCTTCTTTTTCTATTTTCACAAAGAACTCTCAATTTCTCTCTTCCTCTCTACTCTGAGTTTTCTCTTCTTTTCTCCAGACTAAGCAAAATAACTGATAGCTTTACGTAAATTCCCACTTGGTCAATTACCAAAGCGAGGGTCTCAGCAGTTAGGAAAAATAAAAGGTTTAGACCATGTTTGGCCAAACCCATTTTAAAACTCCATTCTAATTTATTTTAATATTCTTCTTATTATAAAAATACACTTGTCACACTTATACTAATTAAACTTATTACCTTAATAAGTCCAATTAAACCTTACCAATAAAATTATAGCTTCTAATTAATAAAGTATTTTATTTAATACACCATTAATCCTCTAATTTAATTATTTAATTAAATTATAATATTCTCATCACATTAGCGTACTAAAATATGCACCAACACTCACACACATATATATTCACATCAATTCACTATTTTAATGAAGTGAATCACTCACATTATTAATGAAATTTAATTCACAATAATTTTCACTGTCCACAAAACATAACAATTAAATTATATTATTTTCCAATATAATTTTAACTTAATTAAATTAACTAATATTATTCAACTAATTTTCTTCTCATGACAATTTCATTTAATCTTTTTAATGGTTTAATTAATTATTAAACCATTTCTTCCCTATTACATGAATATATAATTTTTTTCACACCGAACCACATATTTCACAATATAAAACACATATATACACATATTCAAACCCAAAACGTCTCGTAATAAGAATTTTATTTATTAAATTTTTATTTAGTAATTTCTGAAAATCCGGGTTGTCACATCCTTCCCTCCTTATAAGGATTCCGTCATCGGAATCAACGAAACCTCCCTTACTCAGTTGTCACAAAATCTCTTTCACAATTATCGTTGAATAACTTTGCGCATTACCTTAGTGTAGGTTTTATTTCATCACCTTCACTTAAACTTACAATACTTCGAGTATTATATATTCTTTAACCCTTTAACGCATTCATTTCCTTTCTCTAAGTATCATTGCATAACATACTTGTTGTAATTATAAAATATCCTGATTTAGCATCGTATAAATATTCGGGATATCACATCATATGCCCCTATAAAGGGTTGTTCGTTCACATCATTACATAAGAGTCCGCACCACAAAAAATAGTTCGGAGAACATTAAATGAGATTTTCATGAATGAAGAAAATCAATATATCTCTCAACATTTGTCTAGCTGAAATAATGTCATTGACATACTTTCAATAACATAAGAATAAGTGAATCTGAAGTATTGCATTTCAATAATTTCAATAAGCTTGAAAAGATAAACCTTCAAATTAAATATTTGCAACATAAACTTATTTGAGTAAGGAAGGTTGATGTACTTGCCTCTCGCGCCGATTAAACCTTTTAATACAATATCTTGTCACTGAGTAGCCTACATATATATATATATATATATATATATATATATATATATATATATATATATATACAGTGTCGGCTTACTTAGTGATCTTATAGTACAAAGTCTATATTTATGGGTACACATAGCTTCAATATGGTTATTGCAGCTATATCCAATAACTAACATGTATGTTATTTACTAACATCAAACAATCATGTATCTATCTTTTATTTGCAAATACAGTTACATACACATAGTCACTTAGTGTATCTCAATACATTTTCACAGCTTAGTATGTATATAGCTAGCTCACATAGATACATACATAGCACATATAGCCTTCACATATCCCAAAACATACAAGTTTCAGTCTTAACATATCATGATATAGATCTTAGATCATAAAACATCTTTAGTAGCTCATTTATCCATGCTAAGACATTTATAAGCTTTAAAATTACTTTTGCAACAAAACTCAAAAACACAAAAATATAATTTTTGAGGTACTTTTGGAGATTTTTAGTAATTTTAATAGTAGCCTCTTTAGTTTCCTATTTATGCAATCTTATAGACCCCATAGAAAAGTATTTTATTTATGGGCTGTTTTACACATTTCTTTACTTAGCAAAATCTACAGTTTTTATGATTTTCCAGGCTACTTTTATGATTTTTATGAATTTTTGTATTAGGCTTTTAGACATGAACTCTAGGCATACTTCTAGACTATACACCAAGGTATTTTTGTATTAGTTTGGTTTCTCAAGTAAGCCTTTTTTGCTTCTTGAAATTGGTGCTCAAACTAGGTGGTTCACCACAGTTTCTAGTTTTACTAACTTGGGTCAATTCTTGCCATTTCCATTTTTGGCTACTTAGGTTCATTCCAACACTTGAATTATTACTAGTTAAGACTAGTTTTTGCATTCCATTGACTTTGCAAAGCATAGATTTTGTTTTGACTCTCTAAACCTAGCTTTTTCAAGCTTTTACATACTAATTTCTCAAGTTCTTGTATACGTTAGCATTCCAACACTTGGAATAGCCTAGCATACCTCTAACTCACTTGTCTAAGGTGTCAAAATGAGTTTTAGGTAAAATGGCAAAATCTAAAATTTTCATACTTAGAAAATTCTGCAGAAAACAGCAGTTTGCATGATTTTGTGACACCTCCAAATCCGGGTACTTCAATCCCACAGACTTCGTGTTCACTATTCCATACATTCATGTCTAACTACCCATAGCAAAGGATAATAAAGTTAAACTGATTAAATCATCTTCCCACAAAAAGGGGTTACAACTTAAAACTCTTAAGTAAATAAATCTTAGGTCATCTAACCTTTATTACAACAATGCGGAATTAAAACATAACATTAAATAAGTCTGATCATATAAAATTCATAACAATAGTAGTTTGCGAGCTACTTCTGCATTTTGCCCTTGTCCTTACTAGTGGACGGCTCATCTGGCTTCTCAGTCTTAGCTCCAATATTTTATGCAAGGGTGAACAAACAATTGCCCACAAGTATAATAACAATAACATTGGAAAAATCACAGAAGTAGATTTTAATTGAGATGTAATAGTTTTTCTGAAATCAATCAATAATAACCAAAGATCTGAAAGCTCAACCGATAGCTTGGCTCAAGAGTTGAATATAGATTTCAAAATTAAAAATATATCTGAAGGTCATAAGACCTCGAACTATGTCCTAGGTTAGCAATTATCTCTACTATAACCTTTAACAGTCTTATAGACTATGGACCATCTGTCTCGTACTCCGGAGGGTCAGCCCTTTGTATAATGTATTGTGCACAAATATTTTAACGCTTTTGAGTAGTATAATCCCCTATATTAAGGTTGTTATCTCAGTTTTACCATTAGAGTCCATACCAAATGAAGTTTGGTTTGGATTAGCTTCAACAGAAATTTTAGATTTTAGAACGATCATCAACTATGGACTAGTTGAATCAAAAGGGTTCACTAGCCATATAACAGTCTGGTTACACAATACAATCTTTGTAAATTGGGACTACAATAACAGTAGAATTCAAAGATTACAAACGAATATATTGGAGTAACGCATTTGAAAGTCTAGAAAACTCAATCAATATATAATCGTTGAGTAATATGAAAAACCTTGCTTGAATAATAATAATAGCTAATGTTAGAGAACTTGCTCAATGAAAAGTACGAATTAGAAACTTGCTCAATGAAAAGTAAAGTTTTAGGGAACTTGCACAATGTAAAAGAAGAGTTAAGAAACTTGCCTTGTGCGTTAGCTACAAACTTACAATTCACGCTGTTCAAATATCCTACATAGGTCATTAGGATCACAATACCAATTAGTTACATCGCAACTAACTTCTTTGGTTTAAAACATTAACTTAGCTCAAGATCTAAATATCCTATTTATTCATAAATTTGAACTTCCCTGCTCGGTTACAACACAAGACTGACATGGCGTTTGGATAACACCTTCATTTCTTACAAACTTCGAACTACAAACTTCTATAGATTCAAAATTTATAATTAGCAACATTGTTAATATGATTACAATCTGATATTATATCTTTTTATGTGTTTTAAGCTTCCCTACAGTCATTAAAATAGATTAGAATAACATTATCCCAGCTGATCATGCAATAACTCATTACTGGGTCTGTTCTGCATATGGCGCGGCCGCGCCACTTTTATACTAGAAATACGCGCGGCCGCGCTGCTGCGCGACAATGCCTAATTTAGGCTATTGTCCAGCGCAGCTGTACTGGACACCAGAATCAGTTCCCCAGTTCGCGATTTCAGACTCTGTTCAACAACCCAAACTCGATATTAACTCATCTAAACACCAAATTAGCTTTTCCTAGATGCAATAAACTTTATAAACTTAAACCCAACATGTATTCAACAATTCTAACGACATAAACTGCATTAACAACTAATATAAGAGATTTAAAACCTATGTTCATCATAGTTTTTCATATTCTATGCACTTAGCAAAATCAAACACTGTGAACTCGATATAAAACCATTTTAATCGGTTCAAATAGCTTTCTTTTCATATCTCAACGAATTATAACAAGCAACCATCAATTTAGGCCTTAAAGCAAACTATAAAACACTCTATAAAAACAATAGTTCACTTCTTCCTATTTCATGCTTATACACGAATTTTAATTATAGAAAATCATTTATAGAGGTTATATAACACATTATACATACCCATATACATTTATAATCAACATACAATCAAATCCTAACACTTTGGCTCATCAAGAATTCTCACAGGAAATCCACTTCATGAAATACAAAATAAAACTTTAGGATTAGTTTATTACCTTCAATTCTTCTTTGGACTAAAAAAATAAGTGTTTGATTGCTTGGCAACTCTCATCTAATTTTTCAGATTACAAAGAACACACCCTCTCAATTCTTCTCAACTTTCTCTCAAAGTGAACATTGACCCCTTTTTTTTTCAAGACAACTTAAAGAAAATAAACTGATATGGCCTTATTTTCTTAACGTAAAATTTAACTAGCTAGTTAGTTACCAAAATCATCGGTTAACAAATTCAAAAGGTCATAAGGCCTTGTTTGGCAAAACTAGATTAATTTAGAAATTCAAAAGCCACAAGGCTTTGTTTGGTAAAACTAAATTAATCTTCTCTTAATTTATTTAAATACTTATTATATAATATGCTTCAATTGTCACACTTCAATTAAATTAAACTTTATCAATTAATAAATTCAATTAAACTCTACTAACTAAATTATAACTTCTATTTGGCCAATTATAAATCAATTCAAATAAATCATTTTATTCAAATAAGTCATCTAATTTAATTATTAAGTTAAATTAGAACAACCGTCAAATAACCACTCAAATAATAATTATCATAATTGCACTTAATAAATTATTCCATAATAAATCCATCAATTATTTATTTTACTCAATAAATAAATTAACAAAAATATTTATTTAACTCAATAAATATTTTTATTTATTCACAAAAATCACATTCGTTACATCCTTCCCTCCTTAAAAGGATTCTGTCCCCAGAATCACAAACGCAATTAATTCGTCCGCTACAGATTTTCTTAGCTTGTTTGGTGTTTTTTATGAATTTTTTGGTTAAGTTATTGGCTCAACCACTTAGCCCTGCTTCTAGACCACACATCAAGGTATTTTAATCAAGGTTTAGGTTTCTTATTTATTTCATTTAAGTGTCTCAAAACAGTGCCTCAAACTGGCTTGTTTTCTAACTTTTTGCAAAAACTGTTTTTAATACTTTATCATTTTTCTCCAGTTTTGGCTACTTAGATAGTCTAGGCATGTGTATTCTAGTTAGTTAAGGACACCTTTAGCATCACCACACTTTATTTAATCATCTAGCCAATTTTGACCTATCAAAACTCACTTTAGGCTTGAAAAATAGGTCCTAACTTGGTTTTCTTACTAGCTTTGGTCATGACAATGATTGGTAACCATTATAAGCATGCATTAGCATCTTTATATGAGTTTATTATAATCCTTTCAGTTCAGGTATTAAAAATTACACAAAACAGTCCACTTTTGGGCTTAAAATGTGATTTTTCACAAGTCTAATGCTCAAAATAGTTTAGGGTTGGTTTCTTTAGCTTGTCTAGCTCACTTATGCCATATTATAACTATTGAAACTTGCCTATATGGTCCAGGTATGGTGGTTCTTCATTTAGGTGTTCATAGCTATTATAAACTTACTTTCATTGGTTTTTAGGCATGAAATTGCACCACACACCTCGTAGACCTTAACTAACTTAAGGAACAACTTTCAAATGGTATAAATAGACAATATAGGGACTCTATGCTGTCTCACAACTTCAGTTAAAATATTTAGGTATAGTTTTAGCTATAAATTTACAAACAGTCCATAATAGATCTCAAAGGGTCTTTTAACATTTTTATAAACCTTCAAGCATGATTAAACTTTATCACTATGTACATTAATGTGCTTACATAGTTAGTTCAATCTCTAATACCAAAACAGTTTACACAAGGCACTTAAGGCATAATTTAGTATCATTTCACCAAAACAGTCCCAAGCATTCAAGTATATGCATTATCACCACATGAACCTATTATATGTTATATGTTCATGGTTTAAAATATCTAAATGCAAGGATTCTAGCTTTAGTTCAAAACAACCCTATTAGGCTTTTAAATTCCACTATGAAGCATGGTTTAGCAACATGGTGATCAAGGATAGCATGATTATTCAACATATAAGCATGGATTATCTATTTCCATTACATTTACATGTATAGCTTTGATCTGGATGGTTTAAAACATGATATATATTGACAATCCGCAAACAGTTCCTAAACTAGAGTAGTTAAGCATGGATTTGGCATGTTAACTTAAAATAGCCTCAAGTTTAGTTAAGATGAATATTAAAGCACCTTTGGAACATGTAATTGCTAAGATATATGTATACATGGCTCAAGTTTAATAAATTCTTAGCTAACACAAAACATCCTTTATTTAGTTAATTTATCAAATAATTGGTAGGCATGCTTTCTATTTACATGAAACAATCATTTTCCTAACCATTTTCCCAGCCTTTTGTCTTTCAATCATTAATGGTATATATATATATATATATATATATATATATATAAACCAATCACCACAACAACAATAGTAAACACAACCATATAATTCATGTAACAGTCATCATAGTAATCAAAATCAATATCACAACCATAGCAGTCAAACACAAGTCCATTAACAGCTGGTTTTGCTATATGAAAATGAAATGGGAATGGAGTGGAATTGCTCACCTTGCTAGACTTCTAGAGGTTCAAGATGCTTGATGCTTAGTTCTATCTCCCCCCTTTTGCGGAGCTCTTCCCCTCCCTCTATCTAATGTACTGCTATTGTATTTTAGAACTCATAACTTTGTTATGGCTAGCTGGACTTTGGTGTAGCTGCTGGATTTTTGGTGCAACATTGAGGTTATATGGCTGAGTTTGTTTTCTTTAGTCAGCCTTTGCCTGAGCACTAAGCTTGGCCCCTATTCTTCTCCATTATTACTCTACCCAGCTCTATATTGGCATCAATTCAGCCCCCTGACACAGCCTCCTTCTAGCAGTCTGTTGGCTCTTACATTGGCCTCTATGATGTCTACTTCTGCAGGCTACTTGGCTCCTAAGACTTCTAGCCTTATCCCCAGCCATCCTATACATTGTAGCCTCTAACTGATTACTAATAACTAGTTAACTGAATTGCTAAACCATGACACTGCTCATTCTCATTAGGTAAAAATAGTATTATTATTACACGCCATGTGGCTGCTGAATTGGATTTGCAAAATGGCAAAGCATAGTTTTATTTTTGGGATCAAAAACAGTCCTCTTCTTCCCATAAGGGCTGACGAATTGGGCAACTGAAAAAAGGCTGGGCATGGTTTTAAATTTGGGCTCAAAGCATACCTTTAATATAGCAAGAATCCATATTGCTAAAAAAATAAATGGAAAAAGGCTTCCAAACATACATGGGGAATTAATATGGCCCAATAATTTAATATGGACTCCTTACCTCTCAATGTACATAATTTTTATCTACCACCTTTACTTAGGCTAGCAAAAGTAATTAGCATATACATCATAAAAGAAAAATGATAGCTCTATGTAATTCAAGTACCCATGGTAGCACACCATTAGCCTTATTTATTACTAAATAATACTTTTGAATGAAATTAATTATATCATAGTATAATTATTTTATTGATCACATAGGTAGTTTTATGTCAAGAATTTTTTCCCAATTAAGTCATGTTGGCTTTTCTTTTCATTAATTCTTGATATTTATATGCCATTATAATAAGCTATATCATTCTACCTCTTTTACTGCACATAATTTTAAAATGCTTAATAAATTATTAAGTATTAAATAATTCTAATACCACAACAATTAAGTATAAATAATAATAAAAATTTGTACACAAAATTTGTCATTATAATAATTAAATATTATCTGGAATTTTCTGTGTCATTACATCAACAATGGCAGAAATGGCAGAAAATAGAGCATTTGATTACTGTCAGAATGAGGATCGTAGATAGTGGTGCTACGATCTATTTCCGCATCAAGTAAACTGTCCAAGAGCTCATCTGCATTGAGTGAGACTAGCCGCATTCGTCCTGCTCCAGATCCTATCCACTTATCAGGTAGAGTGGTGTTGGGATCTTCATATGTTTCAAGTATAATATGCGTTCAAATTCCTTGAGATGTAGAAGGAATGGAGGGTGGAGGAACTGAATACCCAATATGTTGCTCCCCCTCAGATGTGGAGTCTTCTGACTTTACGATCGAAGGGTCATAACCCTTATTGATATCATCTACAACTGCCTCAATGGTTTGAGTTACTCGTAGAGATATATCTGATGAATGCAATGATCGTTGAACAACGTCTTCTCTGTACTTGGTCCTCATTTCTTCTCTTCTCTTTTCTTTTGCTTCTCTTCTTTTGTTTTCTCCTTCTTTGCTTGAGGCTCAAGGCTCAATTCCTTCATAGCCAGTTCTTCATTTGCTTCTTTAGGCTCTTGCTGATCAGCCATCAGAGCCATGTCTTCATCTCTTTGAGGCTCAGGTGTAGGAACCGTCACAGCCAGATCATCTTCTTTTCGTGGCTCAGGAATAACATCCTTCATAGCAAACCCTTCGGTGGGTCTTGGCTTAGATACTGAAGCTGTCTCCAACATTGTTTGAACAACACTTTGTGATTCAAGTGTAGTTATTTTCTCAGCAAAATCAACTTGCATATTTGTTTTAGAGAAAGATTGGAGTTTCCCTTTATTCTTCCTTGTGAGCTCAGGTATTGCTTCATCTTCCTCCTTTTCTTCTTCATGCTCTACGATTATAGTAGGCATGGATTCTCCTACTTGTTCTTCAAGCTGAACAGGAGCCTTCCTTCGATGAGGAATCCTCTTCTTCCTCGAAATCATTTTAAACAGAGGAGTGTTGACATTCTCTTCTTCTTTTTCCTTTCACTCTGGCTTTGTAGGACTATTCAGAGGTTTCTTAGTGATTTCCTCTGCTTCTTTTTCAGTCTTTTTCTTCTTCTTCTAGGCTTATTGATCAGTCGTAGAGTCTGGAGCACAATGAGCTTCAGGTGCAACAGATCCTTGAGATACTTCTTCATCAATGACATCTATTTTTCTTTTTTCTTTCCCTTTCTTGGGCTTCTGGATCTCACTAATTATTTTCTCACTTTCTCCTTCTGATTGTTTGGATTTTAAGTTTTCCACCGAATTTCTTTTCCAGTTGTTAAATAGCCTCGGAGTCATTTTTTTGTTGGCATTGATGGGCTCCCCTTCCTTATCAAGAATTCTATCCCACAACCTCTTCTTCAGAATAATGCTTATCAATCTCCCATTAAATATTTTTGGAACAATTTTACCTTTCGCCTTCCTCTTATCGTAGTCTTCAATCCAGTTACCCAGCCAGTTCAGAAAGATGGCACCAAAGTTCATTTTCTTCTTTTGAACGATGGCTGTCATGAACTTCAATTGTAATTCACTAACCGAATCATGGGCAGAATCCTTGGAGATGATACACTTTCCCACTATCTCTGCGAGGAAATCATACTCTTACAGAAACTCTTTATTTTTGTACCCCTTGAGTTAGGGATTTTTTTGGTGACCCATTTCCTTTAATCCTTCCTTCGTATCAATCTTGTCAAGAGAAGTAATAGCTTGACTGACAAACCCTAGGTTAAGATTGATTTCTTTAATTCCCATATGTATAACTACTCCTTTTACGTTGGTGGTTAGGATCTCATCAACATATACAGTATTCAGATAGAATTCCTTAATAAGTTCTGTGTAAATTCAAGTGTTGGTTTCCAAACACTCATAGAAACCAGCTTCCCGCACCAGTTTGAGTACGTCCTTGAACTTCTTCTCCTCTGCTATAAACTTATCAGAGCATAATTGAATACCAATCACAATTTGAACATCTGCCATCAGGTTGGATTTGTGCTGAAAGATCACAAAAGTGTTTAAGTTTTCTGGAGATTGAAAGTTAGGGCAAAGTAGAGAGAGAGATTTCGAATTTTGAAAGTGAAAGAATCGTAAGGGTCAGAGGGAAATTTCAAATGATTTTAATATTACTTCCCTCTAATTTTCCTGAGTGTGAGATGTGGCATGATATAGAAGATTACCGTAGAGCTTTTGTACAGTCATTTCATGCAGATTCTTTGATTCTCTGATGGCAGTGGTCTTGGCATCCCATTTACTTGGAAGAGCTCTCATGAACTTTATGTTCAGATATTTGTTGGGATAGACTTTGCCATAAGATCTCAAGGAGTTCAGCAGAATATTAAAACGTTCATAAGTGGTCGTAATGTTTTCTCCAGGGATATGAGAAAACATTTCATATTACTGAGTCAAGAGAGATTGTTTGTTTTCTCTGACTTCTTCAATGCCCTCATGTATTACTAACAAAGCTTCCCATACTTCTTTTGCAGTGGTGCATTTTATAACATTTTCAAATAACTCGTCTTCTAGAGCCATAAACAAAATATTTTTAGCCCTCTTGTCTAGCTACACCAACTTCTTCTCATTCTTTGTCCATTTTATTCACTGCTTGACAGCTACTTTGTTTGGATCAACAGTTGTTGGAGTCAGCTTGGTAGGAATGTACGGACCATTTAGGACAACATCAAATAAATCATCATCGATCGTGTCCATATATGCCTGCATACGTACTTTCCAGTTAGCAAATTTTTCTCTATTTAAAAGAGGTGGTTTATTTCCTCCACCAAGCTCAAAACTAGTTTTGTTTAGTGTCATAGATTAACTCAAAGTGTAACCTTTATGTTCGTGAGAACCTACTCTGATACCACTTGTTATTTCCCAAAGACACTTAAAGATCTAGAAGGGGGGTTGAATAGATCCTTTTTGAAAGTTACTTGTAAAGGTATTACCCAATATTTGTTAATCAAATTTATTTAGCACAACGGAATATATGATTTAAAAAGATTTTTCCCTTACTGATTACTTAAAAATCTCAGTTCCCAATTTAGTTTAGAATTCCAATCACAAGCAATAATGCAGACAAAATATAAGACAAAAAAATAAATGACACAAAGAGATTTTTAAGTGGTTCAGAGATTGAACAGCTCGTACTCCACTCTTCTACTTCAACAAGTAGGAATTCCACTATAAATTCGATCACTCTGGTCAGGATACTCTTGCCCTCTTCAAGCCTAGTAGACTTGAAAATTTAGTCACTTAGACAAGAACACTCTTGCCCTCTTCAAGCCCCACAAACTTGGTACAACTCAGTACACTAAGTACTCTTCAAGTCTAACAGACTTGGAATCTCTGTGGTCACTAAGACCTAAACGAACAGTTGTATGAATGTTATTGAGAGGTGCTGCTAAGTTAATGTTAAACTTCTCTTTTCAAAAACTTAGCAGCTTGAACTAGGAGTTCAAATCGTAGAGTATGTTCTTTAGTTTAGGCAAAGTTTAGGCTTGTTGATTTCTTGTTCGTTGCTTGAGATTTGAAATTGTGTAGCCTTTTATAGTCTGCTTGAGTTTTCTTCCCGTTGCTAGGTTTCCGTTGGTACATTTAATGCTTCAGATATTCTGAGCTACTTGATATGGACATTTTGAGTTTAGGTGTCAGCTTTTTGTTGATCTAGCCTGTCACATAATCTTGCAACTTCACTTACCATATTGACTTGTCACTTTCAGCAAACTAGTTGTTAGACACATCCTCTGATCTTCGATTTCTACCTAAGGATGTTTGGTATAGGTGTTGGGATTCTCAACCAGCAATACTTTCATGTCAGTCTGTCAAGGTTGATTGCTCTACGATCGTGAAAGTTCGTAGTGTTGATTCTACGATCTGATAATGGTTTTACGATAAGTCTGGAGTTCTACGAATCATTCTTCAGCTGAACGATTTCGAAGGTGCTTTACTATTTGACTTTATCCTTGCGATTTTCTGAAGCACTGTAACGACCGAAAATTCTGGATTTGCCTTGTAATTCGAATTTTTTTGAATATTAATGAATATATTATATTTTATTAATATTATTTTTTTGTTGCATGTTTAAAGGTTGTGTGACAACCTAGTTTATGTGAATGCATGAAATTTTACGTGTTATAGTTTTGTTTAAGTGAATAATTGATTTCGCGTAGCGTTACTGAATCACTATTCACGTGACACGTTTCCCGAGGCACTATTCACACCATAATATTTTTGTCTTTTTCGAGTTTAATAAATTTTATTAATACGTGTGAGCGAAGTGATAATTTTTTCTAGCGCTTGAATATTTATTTGAGCTCGTTAGTGATTTAATTTTTATCCGAAATGTATAATATGAGTGTTCCAAATAAAGGGACAAATCCCATAATAATTATTTTTATGCGTCCCAATAATTTGTGGGAGTACCCATTTTAATTTTGGGTGGAGTTATTTACCAGATTTGGTAAAAAAATGGGAGTATTCGGATATAATTTTGGTGTATTTGAGTATTTATTTTGGCTTGTCACACTAAGTGGGAACCAACCTACACCCTTGGACCAATCAAATGCAAGGGAAGAGGAAGTGGTCGGCAGCATACTATATTCACTAAGCTCCATGTATTGAAATTCATTATATCACAACATTCCTCTTGAATGTTTAAACCACTCGGTTGGACTCCCTCAATTCTCCCGAAGCTATGCTCAGTCTCTATTCCATTTCCATTTCATTCCTCTTCCAGAGTTGGTTCTGTAGATTATTGAGAGTATAGAGTGAAATTAGAGAGGAAATTGCTGAAAATAGAAAGCAGAGGAAGAAGTTCACGGGAAAGAAAAGGAGAGAAAATTTGCAGAAAATAGAAGAGAGGAAGGAGGGTACGGGAGCAAGAAAGAAGAGAAGAAGAAGACTAACCAATCTCCACAACTCCATTTGTAGCAATAATCAGAGGTAATCCAACCTCAATCCATCTTATTTCCAATTTTCAAGTGTTCTTGAGTTCTTGAGCTCAAACCGTTGGGTTTGAGTATTTCTTGCAATTGTTGTGGTTATTGTTGGTTGTGGTTGATTTTTATTATTACCAAGACATCTTGTAAGCTATTAATAACCTCAAAGTGGAACAAAATTGATGAATGATCCGAACCTTGGCATAAAGGATGAAACTTTAGACTTTTTGGATAAAATGACTTTCGAACAATTTAGAGGACTGTAAAGCCTTGATTGAGTAATTGTTTGGTTTAATTGTTGTTGTAATATTATAGTCCCATGGGTTATCTTCATAACCCAGTTAGAATGGAGTTAAAAGGAGTTAAAACGAAGATTTGGTGTTGATTTTGGTGAAGAACACCAAGAACCCAAAAACAGAGTTTTCATTTTGTGCTTTGGCTCAAAATATTGGTCATGTTAATGTCCATGGGTAATTTTAGATTTTTGATATGTTGTAGACCTATGTCTTAGGAGTCCATAGAGTCCGAAATGGACCAATTTGCATGTATATAGAAGGAGATATGAAGGTTGGAGTGACCGGAGGTTGGAATCGCGAACTGGGATTAAACCCAGATACCGGCTACTGATGAATGGTGCCGCAGCGCCATTCATAAGACTTATAGATGCCGCCGCCGCGAGGGAAAAAATAGGAAAAGAACGGTACTGGCGCCGCAGCACCACTTCCAAGTACTGAGCTTGGCGCTGCAGCGACGCCACATGGCAGAGACGGGACATGGGAACGGCGCCGCAGCGCGGGTTCTAGTAATAAACCTGGCGCCGTAGCGCCAGTACCAGGTCAGGACCGGCCCGGGCTGGCGCCGCAGCGCCGATTCCAATACTAGACCTGGCGCCGCAGCGCTAGTGCCGAGTCAGTACTGGGTCGGGTCGGACCCGGTGAATTTTTCCAACGGGTCCAAAACTTATATTTTTGTAAAAAATGATTAGACACGTTAGTTAATTATATATTGTTAAGCCTTAAGTGCTTAATTGTATATCAAGTGTCAACCAAAGTGGTGTTGTCTTGAAGCATAACGACCCTCGACTGGGTAATCGTAGTGGCAATCAATGTGTTTTAATGATGCAACATCTGTTTTGAACTTAGTCCTTATGTAACTAATCATTAGGACGATTTTAATGAAACATTATAGAGTAGTATAAATTATTATTTGGTATCCAGTATGTGACTAATTGTTATGTGAATATGTACTTAATTGTGTAGGCTATTAAGGAGCGTGAGTTGTAATATTGTAGCAGCGCATCAGATAAGTTTCCTAATACTTGTCTAACCCTTGTGCTGGACAAGTTCCCTAACTTCATTCTTTCTATATATTGAATGCAGGTTTCTTATACTTACTCAACCCTTACATTTGAGCAAGTTTCCTATTTTATACAAATGTTGTATATTGTTGCAAGTTTCATGACTCAAATCGAGTTATTACTTCAAATTATATTAATAGATTAATTATTGTAAATTACTCCACATCAAGGATAATTATTGATATTCGCACCTTGTTCATTTGAATTCATAATCTGTTGTTGGACTGTGAAACGTAAGTTCTTCATTCATAAACTGTTTAAGGAAATAGTTTACGCCACCTGTTTCTGCTAGACACGTACAGGTTATTATTTTAAAAGCTATCCAAACTTATTGTCAGTACGGATTCTTGGACTGAGAGAGAAACCCTTATTAGGGGATTTTAATATGTCGGTTATTCGATGCAGTCAGAGTTAAATGTTATGCATATACATAGGGTACGAGAGGCTGATCCCCTCAAGTACTACTGACGGGCCAGTTTTTAAAAGAGTCGGTTGAATGATTGATTCTTGGGGCCAAAAAGTTCATGGTCTATTGGACCACTCAGCAGTAAATAATCAATATTCATTATTTCATTTGAAGTTTGATTATATTGTTAGTCATTTCTTCAATGTTCTTAAATTATTGAACTATGCGATTATTATTCTCATTCATTCATGATATATCCTTTTTATTCATTTTAAACTTGTTGAGCAAAGTAGTTGCTCACCTTTGCTATATCATAAACTTATTACAATTAAGCCGGGGAGTTCCAAAGCGGACAAAGGCAAAGAAAAGCTTAAAGAATAGTTATATATACTATCTCGTTATGTAATCGTGGAATCGTTTTGTATTATTATTGTATTCCGTGATGTATTTATTTAAGGTTATAGACCTTGGGACCGTAGTAAACCTTTTGTAATGAACAACATATGTTTATTTATTCCGTATTAGTTGATTTATGTTGTTTAGAGGTGTATGGATGTACTTTATCGTGAGCACCATATTCGAGGTATTGGTACCCGAATTTTGGGGTGTTACAAGCACTCTACGATAAGTCTAAGCTTTGTTTGGCATTACGGTTCTGTTCACTCTACGATAGAAGTCACAACTTTGCGATTAGTCTGAAGCTTTACGATAGACATATCAGCTCTACGATTTGCTCGAAGCCTTACGATAGGAGAGTTAAGTTTGCGATCTAACATATTTCTTTATAGCTTCGTCATACTAACTTTACATACATATTAAGCCTATTGATTATACCTCATATCAACTCAAAGAGATCGACCTAACAAGTTTGATCTTCTAAGTCCTTGTACATTGAATCATTTAAAAGTACTTTTACAAAAACTTGCTGATACAAATATACATTAAGATCTTTCATCATCAAATCAAATCATACAAATCATGCAGACTCTAACATAATTAATTAGTGATTATTTAATAAGTAATGCTAGAGACACAAATTATACACAAAAATTATACACAACCAGTATAAAAAGGAGAGAAAATAAGAAGTAAGCCCTATGATTAAATGTTTTACACATTTTCATTAATAAGCAATATATAAATGCTACTCTTGATACATAACTTTTTGTGTACAATTTATGCACATAATATTATCTTTATATAATTTTTCAATTATTAATGATTGCAAAAAATGATGCATTAGTAACTCATCAATGTCATAATTTCATTTAATTATAATCAAACTTAATCATGGTTTTCGTGTGCAAAGATGCTGTTGTGAGTTTCTACACAAAGTAATGAAATTTGTATATGCAAATTGTGTAGAACTCTAGAATTACCTTTTACTAACATTCGTGTTTCTCAATTCAGAATCAAATGCAAACATTTTATGTAAAAAAAATTCGTTTCATGGCTCATTCATTTTATAAACAGGATACATGCATGTAATTGTTTCACAGGAAAAAACAAATGAGGAGGCAATGATTAGGTATCAAGTAAAAAAACTCTGAATAATGTAACCCATATTCACGTATATATAAATAGTTTCCGTCACATTAACAAATTTTATTTTTTTTCAAAATCAAATTATCACTGCTCATGACTGAATCATATTCTTTACTATCTGAGCTTGTTGGGTTGGAGAATAACTAATGAAAACACACCTAATAGCTTTGGGATCTAATTTTTCCCAAGTAGGAGATTTATCATGAACAAATCACACGCAACCAAAAACTTGAGGTGAACGAGAAGGACTAGTCGTGTGTTGGAGAAAAGAGATGGAACTCTTGTTCCCAAGATTTCTAGAAGGAAGGCGGTTTGTAAGAAATACAGCAGTCAGAACCGCATCACCCCAAAAACATTTAGGGGTTGACATAGTGAACATAAGAGTGCGGGCTACCTCTAGAAAGTGTCAATTTTTTCTTTCCGCTACTCCATTTTGTCCTGGGGTTGAGACACGGGAGGTTCGAAGAATAATGTCATGCTGAGAGAGATAAGATGCAAAAACATTATTATTACTATATTCACGACCATTATCACTATGGAGAATTCTGACCTTAGCGTCGAATTGGGTTTGAATCATTTTATGAAAGTCTTAAAAACAAACAAATACCTCATTTTTGGTCCGCAGAAGGTAAATCCAAGTGACACGAGAATGACAATCAATAAAGCTAACAAACCATCTATGACCAGAAGGGGAGACAACTCAAGAGGGTCCCCACACATCGGTATGGATAATGGCAAAAGGTTCAGAATGTCGATTGTTAGTAGCAGAATAAGTAGAACGTTTGTGTTTACCTAATTCACATGGTTCACACAAAAACTGAGTTCTGTTACAATGCTTAACTAAAGATGGAAATAAAGACTCTAATACTGAAAAGGAAGGATGTCCCAAACGTCGATGCCATTGATAGAGAGAGGTCAGGCATGGGTGAGAAGTAGAGTGAAGAGCCTGAACCTGAGTAGAGGGCATGTTAGACGAGAGAACATCTAAATAATAGAGACCGTTAACTGCACTATCACTGCCAATCCTTTGCCCTATCACCAAGTCCTGAAAAACACAATGATTGCCAAAAAAAGTTACTGAACAGTGTAGGAATTCACAAAGACATTGGACAGATAGTAAATTTGCAGTAAATGAAGGGATATGGAGAACAGATGATAATGTTAATGAAGGGGTACAAACGACAGAGCCACTCCTGGAAATAGAAGACAGGGAGCCATTGGCTACTCTAACCTTGTCATTTCCAGAGTGGGCGTGTATGAAGTAAAGAGATTGGAGGACCCAGTCATATGCGCAGAGGCACCTGTGTCTATAATCCAACTAGGGTAAGTAGATGAGACATTAAGAGCACAAGAGTGTATACCTGATTGTGCGAAATGAGAAATAGTACCAGCACTATTAATGGAACTAGATTCTGCCATGATGAGATAGTAGGAGCAACAAAAATATCTAAGGAAATATCAACAAGGATATTATAAAGGCTCAAAAAATTAGTAGAGAGTAATTCTAGAAACCAAAGGGAGTGCAATTAATTGTACTACAGAATAAAATCACTTTAATTAGCAGTACAGGAGATGGAGCAACAAGAATTATCCAATGGAATAACAACAAGGATAATTAACAAGCGCAAAGATAGAGAAAAGATAAAAACAACCACTGTAGGTGGATTAGACCAAACCTGAGTTTCACTCAAAACAACCACTGTAGGTGGATTAGACCAAACCTGAGTTTCACTCAAAACAACCACTGTAGGTGGATTAAACCAAACCTGAGTTTCACTCAAAACAACCACTGTAGGTGGAAAGAGGAGAAATAAAAAAACATACTGGAAAAAGTCGCCGTAAAAAGTCGTCGGAAAAAGTCGCCGAAAAAGTTGCCGGAAAAGTCGACCACTGCGGATGGAAGGAGGAGAGAGAAAAGACACGTTGGAAAAAGTCGCCGGAAGAAGTCGCCGGAAAAAGTTGCCGGAAAAATAATATATAAATGCTACTCTTGATACATAACTTTTTGTGTACAGTTTATGCACATAATATTATCCAAATATAAATTTTCAATTATTAATGATTGCAAAAAATTATGCATTAGTAACTCATTAATGTCATAATTTCATTTAATTATAATCAAACTTAATTATGGTTTTCGTGTGCAAAGATGCTGTTGTGAGTTTCTACACAAAGTAATGAAATTTGTATATGCAAATTGTGTAGAACTCTCGAATTACCTTTTACTAACATTCGTGTTTCTCAATTCAGAATCAAATGCAAACATTTTATGTAAAAAAATTCCGTTTCATGGCTCATTCATTTTATAAACAGGATCAGGAGCAGATCTACTTGGGGGCAGGGGGGTCACCTGCCCCCCCTGAACTTTAAGGGACTGCTATAAAAAAAACTTTAGAAGGGTATTAAATAAAATTTTATCTGTTTCAAAAAAAATAAAATTTTATATTTTAGACTTAAAAATCCTAAATGATCAATCCCACTTCCCACATTCCACTCCACTTCCAACATTAAAAATCCTAAAGGACCAATCCCACTTCATTCCACTCCAGTCTCCACTAAAGCATGTGATAGATGTGTATACTTGTTTATCATGCTAATTTAGCATTCCTAATTCCTAAATATATAGGACACTCTTATGTTCATTATGCATTAATTTTGAGATGATGGATTGATGGATAATATTAAAAAATATTCTGCTTCCCTTTTTTTAAGCTTCAGGTTCTCATTTTTTAGTGGAGAGTGAGTGAGTGAGTCACTTTGCTAATTCCATTTAAATAAGTGATGGCCAATCGAAAAACCTCATTAAATAATAGTTTTAATTAACTATTTGTATAATTATTTTCATGCAATGCAAATCTAAAACCTTGATCGAGGGATAATTAAAGACTTAAAGTTAAAATCTTACATTAATTTTTTAAAGATTCAATCATTTTTGTTCGAGCTTTCATGTCTTCAATCAAAGTCCAAATCTGTAAAAATATAATAACACTACAAAATAACGTGTCATCATTAAAACTAAAATAATATAAATCAACAGAAGTCTCGAAAAATATTACTATAAATAATATTTGGACATTATTTAGTTTTGTAATTTATTTTACTATATTTTTTATTTTTTTTACGATAATTTATTTATTTCAAATTTGCCCCCCCTGACTTCAGCGGCCGGATCCGCCCCTGAACAGGATACATGCATGTAATTGTTTCACAGGAAAAAACAAATGAGGAGGCAATGATTAGGTATCAAGTAAAAAAACTCTGAATAATGTAACCCATATTCACGTATATATAAATAGTTTCCGTCACATTAACAAATTTTAATTTTTTCCAAAATCAAATTATCACTACTCATGACTGAATCATATTCTTTACTATCTGAGCTTGTTAGGGAAATTCAAATTACAGCAACCACAGTCTACAAAATGAAAATTTACTATTATTATTGCCTAAATTAATATAAAATGCTGAAAATTGTTATGATTCAAAAATTATTATTATTATTATTATTATTATTATGATTATTATTATTATTATTATTATTATTATTATTATTATCTAGATTGCTATGACATGCTAAAAATTGTTATGTTATTTGTTACATATTTAATTACTAAATTTCAACCAACTAACTATATATAAAGATTATTGAATTATCAAAAACGTTTAAAAAATGACAACAACAAAAAACATCAATGTCTTGCACGAGCTAATATACTAGTGTAGTTAGTGCTGAAATTGTGTTACTGCATGTTTTCTTTAGGCCTGGTTTTTGGAAATTTTGGGACTTTAAAGTTTAAACACAATTGAAAATTTATATGTCTAAGTGAAGTTTATTTCAAAGTTAATTTTTAAGCTCTAAATTTATTGCATCATTTTTATTACGGTGTGAGACCTAAAAACCATTCCGAATATCTAATATATAAAGCGCCCAACAAAGAAAAATTTTAAATTATTAAAAGATAAGATCAATTCAGAAGCACTTTTATTATAAATAATATATAGCAGACAGAATTTCATTGTCTTATTGGGGACCTTACGATAAATTTTAATTTTATCTTACAAACATATCAAGATAAATAATAGCGAACGGGGTTCTTTGATTTATTTGTGACTTTCGAGGAATCGTATGAGGTGAAAATCTCGTGTCAAGCTCCCCAATGGTGTAAACTTTTTGGTGAAGCTTTTTAGCCATTTCCAAATTGCCTTTCAACTTTTTTGAAAATTCTTATTTTATCTTTTTTAATTATTAATTTTATTTAATTTTTTATATTTTATAAAATTCTTATTTTATCTCACATAATTTATATGTGTAACGTGTGTAACACCGGTAGTATAACGTCCCAAATCCACCAAATTAAATGAACAGCCCATGCATGACCATGAACGTAGAAAATATGGGGGCCTTGACCACCCCTAGGCCCACTGAGCTAAAAATATTACTTTCTCCGTTCCAAATTAATTGCTCAGTTTTGACTTTTTTAAGTCAAATTGACTATTTTTAGAATTAATAATTAAGCATATATAAATATATTTGTAAAATTATAAAAATTAGGGTTAGTAATAAATTGTATATACTTTCTTTTGGTTATAATCTCTTCACCTATATTTTAGCAAAAATAGTAAAAAGATTAGTTTTAAAAATGATCAATTTGATTTTAAAAAGTCAAAATTGAACAATTAATTTGAGACGGAGGGAGTAAATATTGTGGACTATAAACTGGCCGCAAGTTTTAGGTTATTTAGATTCTAGAATCTACATTCAGAACTGAAAGTATTGGTTATGTACTCTATCCATCCGTTTCAAAAATATATAATAAACATTCATTTTTTGAATAATTCAAAATTGATATTTATTTAATTTTAAAAAAGTTGAAATTTTATAATTAATACTACTTTTTATTGGAAAAATGGTCTCATTTTAACTTTTTGAGGTTAGTTTGTGAAATCATAAAGTTCATAATTGATACAAATTTGTTTATTTGTTTTTTAATTTCATTATATTAACTTAAAACCGTCTGAACATACTTTTCTAATGCCCCAAAAGTACTAAATTAAATGAACAATACTCTCTTTATTTAAAGTGCCCAACAGCCCATGCATGACCATTAAGGTAGAAAATGTGGGGGCGTTGACCACCCCTTGACGCACTAAGCTAAAAATATTAAGTGTTGTGCACTATAATCTGGACGCAAGTTTTACGCTATCTAGAATATATATTCACAACTGAAAATAGTGCTTATGCTCTGCTAGATATGAACATGTACTCTAACCACGTCAAAAATATATAAAAAATCAGTTTTGAATAATATAAAATTGATGTTTTAGTTATTTTTTTTAAAAAAATAAAATTTATAACTAATACTTTTTTTATTCAGCAAAAAGAGTCTGTTTTAACTTTTTTGAAGTTAATTTGAAATCATAAAGTTCATACAAATTTGTCAATTTTAGTTAATACATCATAGCTATTTGAACCGTGTACTAATTATTAAATTTATTAATAATGATATAAAATGACACGATTTGCTTAAGTTTAACATCACAATTTCTCTGCCGTGTCATCATAACTAAAGTAAACACTCCATATATTTAACGATAAACTTAGAAGAATAATATAATCCTTAAAGTTTATAAATTTTATATTATTTTTGTGGAACAAAAAAAGTGCAATATAATACATCGTAAATTCAACACTTCATGTGCCCTAAAATTCGAGATGTATTTTATTTTTTATATTGTTTTGCAAATTTCTAAAATTCACTATTAATATTGACAGAAATCAAAATATATATCTTTAATTTTAATTTTAGAACGGATGTAGTTGTACTTGTTTTTGTTTCATATTCATATTTAAGAATGACTTGTCCTTGATCAAAAAAGAATGACTTGTTCCACAAGTGTCCATTCATGTTGACAAAGTGAATGCAAATTTTAGGAAATCTAGTTCCACAAATGAATACACAACTATGAGAAAGACATGCTTCTAAGGCTAAGAAGTACGAATATAGACGTGGGGATACTAGTGCCTCATACGGGCATACGAGGATTTGCCCTACTTTAAAAGATAAGGATTCGGGTGTGAGAGAATTTAATTAGCACATAATTTATTGTTATTATTAGATATATATATATATATATATATATATATATATATATATATATATATATGGGTACCAATCCACAGCAAGTGTTTGCTGCAACAACCAAATTGTTCCTTGCTGCTACAGGCTGTAGTGGTAGTAGTGTTTGGCTTTTTTTGGTTATCTGCCGCTACAGGCTGTAGCGGCAGGAGAAGAATAATTTTTTTTTTTCAGCAAAGGTTAGTTGGCTTACAATAGGTATCAATTTTTTGATCTCCTTATCCTTATGTACTTTCATACCCAACCAAACTGTCATTTATTATCATAAAGTATATATTATAAAAATATACAAAATTTTAATTTCTTCCAATATATTAAAAACTTATAGATATATTTTATTTTAAAGTTAATTTATGAAATACTAAAATATAAAATATTAAAATTTTAAAAGTAACAAATATAATAATAAATAGTATCATAATAAAAGTAACAAATATTTATTATTATACTTGTTACTTTTAAAATTTTAATATTTTATGTTTTAGTATTTCATAAATTAACTTAAAAATAAAATATATCTATAAGTTTTTAATATATTGGAAGAAATTAAAATTTTGTATATTTTTATAATATATTTTATGATAATAAATGACATTTGGGTTGAGTATGGAAGTACATAAGGATAAGGATAAAAAACTGATACCTATTGTAAGCCAACTAACCTTTGCTGCAAAAAAAATAAAAAAAAGTTTTCCCCTGCCGCTACAACCTGTAGCGGCAGATAACCAAAACAAGCCAAATACTACTGCCTGCTACAGCCTGTAGCGGCAGGGAACAATTTGGTTGCTGCAGCAAACGCTTGCTGTGGATTGGTACCCTATATATATATATATATATATACATACATATATATATATATATATATATATATATATATATATGGGAAATAATTTATAGTTCATATTTGTTACGGATCTTTATAAGGCATATATCATGCATCTTTATCATCCATTTTAAACATCAATGGATAAAATTAAAAAAGTCAAATCAGTCCGCTACTATTAATGGTAGTGAACAGTTAAAAAAACACATACTATTAGTAGCAGACGTTAATCAAAATAAGAGTTTAATTTTATTAACTAGAGTTTCGGTTGATTAACTAGGATTTAGAATTTATAAACTATGGTTAATGGTTTATTAATTAAGGTTAATGGTTTATTAACCAAAGTTTAGGGTTTATTAACCAGAGTTTAAGATTTATTATCAGATCAGGTTAATAAGGTTACTAAACCTTAAACCCTTGTTAAAAAAGAGAGTTAATAAATCCTAAACTCTGGTTAATACTAAACCCTGATTTATAAACCCTTAATCTGAGTTAATAAACCCTAGTTAATAAAGTTAAAACTCTTATTTTGATTAGCGTCCGTTACTATTAGTAGTTGATAATATGTGTTTTTTTAATTGTCCGCTATTAATAGTAGCGAACGTCGATTTTCAATTTATAATTATGATTGTTCCTTCTTGTTTTCAATGATATAGGTGATATATGTCAGTTTTTGAGTCATAACAACTACTTACTATGGATTATTTTCCTATATATATATATTAAAAGTAACAAAATGGATATTATAGATAATTTAAAACCAATAAGTTATAGAAAAAAATAAGAGAATCTTTTAAGTGTCCCCAAGAAGCAGAGTATTTAGTGCGAGCTGGAGGGGAACCAGAAATTTGCACGGATCAGGCCACATATGGAATGTTATAATAAAAAATTATTTATGCGAAAGTACGTGTGTATATATATATATATATATATATATATATATATATATATATGTGTGTGTGTGTGTGTGTGTGTGTGTGTAAATAAAATACATAAAACCAATGAGATTAATCTCTATCAAAGCAACACTCAAATATTTTTTTAGGTTCATAAATATATTTTTAGTTGAACGTATTGAAAATGTAAGTTATTTTGTTCTTGTGCATAAAATTATCAACGAGTCTATCCTAAATAATTACGAAAGGAATAAATTCAAAAATTTTATAAAATTAAAATAACTCATTTTTCTGTAAATGACAAACATCTAATTGAAAATTAGTTCAATTATTAAAAAAATTAGTAAAATATGATATTTGGAAATGGATTTACCACTATATTATGTGTATATATATGTTTTGAGTATTTTATATAAAATATAGAAGAATTTTTATAAAAGTTTCAAATTAAATTTTTAGAGAAGGCAAAAGGGGAGGTGAGGGTTATCCAACGCTCTTCCATGAGGTAGCCCTCAAAATGATGTTATTTTACATAATTAAATATATTCACTCCTATATTATTTACAAAAAGGTAGTTTTATAATTTTCTCAAATTATTGTTATTATAAAAGAATACCTCGTGTAAGAACGTGAGATGGACTTAAAATGAAATTTAAAATAAAATATAAAAAAATGTGTGGACCATGACTTGCCCCGAAAACAACAGTTCCGCCACAAAGTGCGGAGATACACGAGTTCGTCTGAAAAATCCCAGCCTCTTAGATGTAAAGTTGCACTTGTCTCATTACTCCTTCCCGGATGTGTATATTACTGTACTCCACGAGCCCATTGATGTAGAACGTTTTGATTATAATATGCAAATTTTATTTTATTTAGTCCCACACAATTAAAGATACTTGTATGTTTCCCAACTTTTTATGTTTTGCTTTGAAATTACTATAAAAGCTAGTACTATATACTAGGCTCTTAGAATAAAAGTATATGGGAAAAGGAAGTATGTCTTGACATACAAATTTGTATATATGTGTCCTACATTTAAACTGATATAGTTTTAGTTAATAAAATAGTAAAATATCAAAACATCTATTAATAAAAATGGTGAAGCATCAAAACTGTCATTAATAAAATTATTAAAATAATAAGTCACACAAGTTTGTGTGTGTTTCAAACACACTGTAAGACCCCGAATTTTAATAAAGAAAATTTAATTTTCTTATAATTATTATTCTAAACAGTAAGATATTAAATTGATAAAATGATAAAGTTACGGGTGAGATGTGCAAATTGTATTATAAAGTATGTCGAGGAATATTCCTTCTGTCGGGTAATATTCGTTCTGTCGAAGAATATTATATTCGGTAAAGTACAACGACGTCGAAATAACTAATCATTGGTGAGCACCACAACGACTAATTGTTGAATATCGAAAACAATATAAATAACTATTTTAAATAAAAAATGTCAACGGTACTATCGATTTTTAACTGTTAAAATACTCGATGATAAAAATACAGTAACACGCTGTATTCCACAGTAGCACACGGTATTCAATAGTATTTCATATTATTGATTCAATAATTGTTACAGTAGTAATTGCATTGTATTATAACTCAATAATTGTTACAGTAACATCTGCACAATATTTTATATTATTGATTTAATAATTGACACGACACAGTAACTCATATTATTTGATATGATATTATTAAGCTAGTTAGCATTATTGGCAATATCTACAAGTTCTGTCGAGAAAAGGAGTTATTTAATTGCGCGCCGTTTTGCCCCCTCTTTCCTGGGAGCAATCGGGTTGCCGGAATTGGTAGCCCATAATATTTGTGATATAAATAATGATAATGATTTATGTTTTGAATAAAGAATGATTTATATTTTGAATAAATAATGATTTATCTTTTGATAATGATTTATCTTTTGAATAAATATTGATACTGGATTAATCTTTTTGATTAACTATTGATAATGGAGGAATAATATATTTATTAAATGTGATGGATTTTGACTATTGTAGACACCCAAATTTTGCGTTTCTTTCTACTAACCATGACAGGAGGGCGAAATCGACAATTGAACCGGCTTGCGGAAGCAAAGGAGCGGGCACAAGGGCGAGCGCCCGGCAACGCCGCAATGATTTGGGCAGCCCAAGTCGACGTGACAGCATGACCGTCCGAGGCAGGCATTTCCGAATGAGGTGGCACGTCTCCCGGAAGTTCCCGGACTGCGGAATACGAGCCTGTCAGCGAAAACCGACGTTGCGGTACGAAAGTCGAGGCGTGGCACGAAAATCGAGAAAGTCAAGCCCGCCAGCCGCGGATAGATCTGCGGCCAAGTGGGTGCGCCAGCACGAAAACCGGGAAATCAGCACTCACCTGAGTGCGATGGGAGGCGTGCCAGCTGGCCAGCCGCAGATCCATCTGCGGCCAGCCGCAGATAGATCTGCGGCTGGCTCTGGCCAGCCTATTTAAGCCAGCTTCGGCAGCATACAGGGAGTTCAGCAGTTTTTGAAAGAAGAAGAAGAAATTCAGCAAGAGCAGCAGCAGAAAATCGGGAAATAGAGATGAAATAGCAAAAAATTTTTGCAACAATTAGGAGAGAAAGGAAGATCAAAAGAGAGGGTTTTTACTCTTTGTTGTTAGATTGTAACATAACCATATTTCTTCCATTCCAATACACAAGTTTCTACACAATTTTGGTATCATTTGCAAGGTGAAAATTTCCTCATTATTTTTGCAACAATTCTATCATATTATTTGGCTAAATTTAATTGAAATTTTCATGTAATATTATTGAGAAATAATGGATTAGGGATTATTGGTGAGGGTTCCATTGGAACAAAATTCTTCTTAATAACCCGATGATATTCACGTTTTGATTTCTTGCTTGTTGTATAAGAGATGTATTGGTTAGGCGTAATTTAATTGAGTGCTATTTGTAGGATGTCGTGATATTGTTAGAATTTCCGTGTTGGTTATTTATTGTAATGTATTGATTTGTGAGTACGTAGTAATCGTGGTTGTGAGCCTAGGAAAGCGACCCCGAGGTCCCAATCCGATGACGGACAAATCTTGATGTATGTATTCAGAAATGACGTAGTTTTCATTGTAAATATGTAATCGTCGGGCCTTAAAACGACGCTAAGGCGAGAATCGGATTTAAGGCCCCGAAATAGTGAAAAGATGGGATTGTGTGCGTTTGGGGTTTATTTTGATGGCTTACATGCCCATGAATAGCCCCGCGCTTTTTATTGCTTGATTTGATTTGTGACACCAAAAGAATTGATTTCAAAACTAAAACAATGAAGATTTTCATAAAATCAATCAAAGTAGGATATTAGAATCACGAGGTTAAAATTTGAGAAATGTTAATGAATGTCGATTCCTATCTAACGAGGAAGCTAAAGAAAGATCGTTTTCCAAAACACCACACAAAATGATTTTATAAATAAAATGACGTTTTACTAAACCTTGATACATAGGGCGAAAGAGATTCTAGAAATTGCCTATCATTTTATGAAAGCAACGTATAGATCTCGATTCCTATTTTGGCCAAGGTTTAACAAACTCTTGTTTTACCAAAACGACACCTAATGAAAATCTCATAATTTTGGCAATTAAAATCAAACCTTTCTTATAAAAAATCAAGCTTTCTCGTATAAATCGAAAAGACATTCCGAAGCGTTCTCAAATTAAAGCACGACTTTCCCTAAAAAATCCAAATGATTCTTTCATACAAACCCACCACAAACATTCATATAGGCACACATACACACACGCGCGCGCACACACACACACACATTTTATGAATTAAAGGATAGAAAAGCATCAAGATTGTGGTAACCGTGTTTCACGGAAGTCGAGGGGTGCCTAACACCTTCCCCTCACTTAAGCAAGCCCCCGAACTCTATGAATCTCAATTCGCAGACCAAATTAATTCGGAGTCACATATGAGCCAGCGATTTATAAAACACGAAAAATTCGGATGAGTTGGTACATCCATTTCAAATATACCAACTGGCGACTCTGGTTAATTGGCTCATCACAAAACACGATCTTTCAAAACCCCGTCGACATCAATGCCGACCTTTTCCAAAAATCATTAAATCAAAAGGCTAAAATTTGGAAAAGACTAAAAGACCAAGAGACGAGAAAACCCGGCGTCGACAGCTGGCGACTCTGCTGGGGACATTAGAGGGCTTAAGCCGCATTAAAATCTTGATGCTATTCTATCCTTTAAAAATTCATGAATATGTGTGTGCATGCGATATTTTGATCCTTTGTGTTTTTGTTGTGTGAATGCGTGTTTTGTCCAATGAATGAATGATTGAATGGAAGGGCTTTACTTTAAAGAAATCATTTGCATACGGTGAGGACGATGAATGTGAATGTATGTTGAGAGAGTACCTCCTCCTGAGGCGAACCTGTCGGTTGCTTATTACTGGAACTCGATGGGGCTGCTCCCCGGAGATGGCTCAGGAAAACGCACCACTCAAATCCGCTCCAATCGAAAGGGCTCAAACGAGTAGATTGCGAAGATTTGGGAACCTTCATGCCGAAAAGCCCGTGAGAGTAACCCTAGGGTAGGTCAGCCTCTGATAAACCCAACGCAGGAAAAGTCTCTTCATGCCCTTTTACGTTTATGCGTATAAATGTCATAATCCCATTGCAACATATTCATATATGCTTCCCCTTTATGACAAAAGAGAATACTAACCTCTGTGTTTTGCAGGGAACGACCCGGGAAGCATAATAAATTGTATCTAGCATGCAGTGTCTCAATAAAGGACCGCTAACATGTTGTTTTGCAGAAAAAGATTAAAAAAAACCCCAAAACACAAAAAAGTTATAGCTTTAGCATACATCCACATGTTTTATTTCCCAGGACTAAACTTCGAACCATTGTCTCTGTAGGATTGCTCCTCAAACCCGTTCGCAGTCTAAGAAAGCCCAGGCCTCTACCTCTGAAATGGCTGATCTTCCCAATCATAGTTCCATATCTCGGGAGGAGTTTGATGATTTTAAAAGACAGATGATGGAAATGGCCACAATGTTAAAGGAACAATTCTTAATCAGACAGGATCCGGCAAACCAGGGATCGCATAATATTCCACCGCCAGGGGATGATCAGAATCCTCCTAAAAATGGTACAAACTTGCTTAAAGAGGACCAACCCCGACTCAAGGACGAGCCAGTCATCCCAAGGCCCGTTCCCATACCTAGCAGGACAGTGATTACTATCCCCGAGGAGGGGGACAATGACGACCTTCGGAGAAAAATGAAACACATGGAGGAAACCATCCAATCTCTAAAGGGCATAGGCTCCCTGGGCAGGGTTAATTACTCAGATCTGTGTGTTTTCCCCGGGGCCAGATATCCAGAAAAGTTCAAAGTTCCCGAGTTTGAAAAGTACAATGGAAAGGGAGACCCCTATACACACTTGAAAATATACATTGGAGAACTCGGGGCTTATGCCGAAGACGAGGGGTTAAGAATGCAGCTATTTCAGAAAAGCTTAACAGGGGAGGCAAGAATCTGGTATGCCCGCCTCGACAACGCCCGAATCCACAACTGGGAGGAATTGGCCCATACTTTCTTAACCCAATACAGCTTTCAGGCCCAGATGGCTCTTGACAGGTACCAAATGACAAAGGTTAAAAAACAGCCTAGGGGAGTCCTTCAGGGAATATGCGCAAAGATGGAGGGGCATGGCCGCACAGGTAACCCCCCCGATGAGCGAATCAGAGATGGTAATGACCTTTGTAGACATTCAGGAGGCACCGTATTATGAGAGGGTCATCTCGGGGATTGGAAGACCTTTTGCTGAAATGATTAAACATGGAGAGATGGTAGACATGGGGTTGAAGTCGGGTAAAATCCGGGATCTTACTGCTTTAGAAACTGCTGCCGAGCAAATACAGAATGGAAACTATGGCAGCACTTCCCGGAGGGTCCAAAAGAAAAAGGAAGAGGATGTTTCCCTCATCTTACAGGGGTCATCCAGAAAAACAGAAAGTCATCTTCCGGTTCAGGTACAGAGGGGAGGGCCATCCCGACAGCCAAACTTCACAGATCAAAGGACAGAGGGGCGAAGAAGATATGAGGCCTCGCAAAACCGAGTGTTCACCCCGCTCGGGGAGCCGCTTGAACGAGTATTAGCGGTATTAGTAGCCCAAAAGAAGATAATCAATTTGGCTCCCCCAAGTGACCCGAAGGGAAGGAGATTTGATCCAAGCAAACGGTGCGCCTATCACTCGGGTTCCCCGGGTCACGATACACAAGATTGTTGGACATTGAAACATATAATTCAGAACATGATCGACAACGGGGAAATTGTGGTGGAACAACCGGACTCCCCGAATGTTAAAGCAAATCCCCTGCCAAGACATGATGGAGGGGGAGTTAATGTGACGGAGGCAAGTGAGGCTGGGGGGCCGCCAAGGTTGAACTATGTGCAGAAAATTGAGGAGATGATCAACGTAATACACGATCATGGGAATGCACGGGTAACGCCCATCAGGTTGATAGGGATAAGTACAAATGGCATGGAAGGACCTGTCAAGTTGACAGCCCCGAGGCCCATCATCCTTGCAGCCAGGCCGCAACTCCCTATCAGTAGTCTGAAGACTGTACCCTGGAATTATGGGGGAATGCCAGAGGAAGCGGTCAGTTGTGCTTCCGTGACGACCAAGGGGAACCCCTTATATCTGCCCGGGCGAGTCCTTGAGAGCCAAAAGAGAAAAAATGAAGAGGTTTCTGAGGAAAGGGCCATAGAGTTTTTGAAAAGGATGGATCACCCAGAAATGAGGGGGATCCAGATTCTAAACGAGGAATCAACCCTAACATCAGTCATGGATTTGGTGTTGTCATCCAGTGAGCATTGCAAAACCCTGATGAAGGTTCTGGAGGAGGCATTTGTGCCCAAAGAAATTAGTGAGGAGGGTTTCGGCCGGTTGGTAGGCCACTTATTGGAAACCGATGCAATATCCTTTACAGATGAGGACATTCCCGAAGAGGGAAGGGGGCACCGAAAACCGCTACACATTGCAGTAATCTCCTCAGGATATGTCATGAATGGGGTACTGATCGACGGGGGATCGGCATTGAATATATGTCCTCTCAGTACGCTGAAGAAAATGAACATCAGTCCCAAGCGCCTGCGGGCCAGTCATGTGGTGGTTCGGGCTTTTGACGGATCCCGGAGGGACACCATCGGGGAGATAGAATTGCCAGTGGAGATAGGACCCTGTACTTTTGATATCTCCTTCCAAGTCCTGGATATCACGGCAAGCTACAACCTGCTGTTAGGGAGGCCGTGGATACACATGGCCGGGGCAGTTCCTTCCACGCTCCACCAACAAATCAAGTTGATCATCGATGGGAATCTGGTAACAATCTCGGCCGAATGTGATGACCCTTCTCCTCCCAGGAGTGGCCTACCAGTAATCAATGTGGATGAGTCAGCGGCGCCTGCCAGCTTTCAAGCACTAGAGATTAGCACCCCCCCATTATAGATGCCTGGGAGCTCCAGCTGTGAAACCAAGGGTCTCTCTCCGGAACTCACCTTTGTGGCAAAGGAAATGATTAAAATGAACTTCCAACCTGGACAGGGACTAGGGAAAAGCAGTCAGGGAATCACCAAACCCATCCACCTACCACAGCAGATAGGCAAAGCAGGATTGGGATATCATGTGGGCGCAGTGCGGGGACACCGTCAGGGTGCGACTCCGATTCGACTAGTTGGCAGTCCAGCGACCAAAGCCGACAATGAGCAGGGGATCAGCGGACCTGTGATTGGGGCAGGGAATGAAGAGTTAACCCCCACACATAGTGAGTCGGCCCGGAGGGAAAGTTTCCTGCAGGAGGTCGCAAAAGAGTTTGAAACCAAATGCTACATCCCCGGACAATCAACAAGCAGTAAGGAGGGGACGAATGTTATCGCACCATCGGGAGCCCAACAAGTTGTGCCTGTCATCGATTGGGCAGGATTGATTATTCCTGGAGAGGGTATGGAGGAGAACTCAGGCGACGTATCCGTAATCATCGGGGAGGTGTCCGATGTGAGGACCTCTTTCATCCAGCGCATTTCAGCTGACCTGACCATCGACAATTGGACCCAGAAACCAGTGATATCCAAACAGGGGTAAAGCTCGACGTCAGGGTGGTTGACCCCAGATGATGGGGGAATGAAGAAGTTTTATTTTGTTGTTGTTTTATTTCTGCATAATTGTGTCGTTTCTTCGTATTATTTGAAATTGCGATCGTCGTGAAAAATGATTTATATATGACAAGTACTTTGTTTTATGTCAGGTGTACCAATTTGAGTATTCCTTGCCTAACAAACGATCTTTCAAATTTGAATGGTGATTATGATTTTGACATTGAGCTGGATTTCGATTTGATGGGCATTGAGCAAGACGAGACAGATTACGACGACGCACCTGATGAGATCAAAGGATGGGTCGAAGATAAACCCAAACCCAATTTGGACCAAACCATCACCGTTGATATTGGAACCCCTGACAATCCAAAAGAACTCAAGATAGGGACAGACCTTACCCCCAGCCAAAAAGCCGAAATGACTGAGTTGCTTAAACAATATGAGGATGTCTTCGCCTGGTCTCATGAGGATATGATTGGCTTGTCCACCGACATTGTGGTACACCGATTACCCATCAAGGAGGGCTTCAGGCCTGTCAAGCAGAAACTGAGGAAGTTGAAACCTGAGTGGAGTTTAAAGGTGAAGGAGGAGATCATCAAGCAGTTCAGGGCGGGAATCATTATGGTATCTACTTACCCGGAATGGCTATCCAATGTGGTCCCAGTGGCTAAACCTGGAGGAAAGGTGAGGGTATGCGTGGACTACAGAGATCTAAACAAGGCCAGTCTCAAGGACAACTTCCCGGTGCCTTTCATACACATCCTGGTGGATAACACAGCCCAGTACGAAATGTACTCTTTTGTGGATTGCTTCGCAGGATATCATCAGATAATGGTGGCGGAGGAAGATCGGGAAAAAACCGCATTCATCACCCCCTGGGGCACTTTCTGCTATAGACGACTGGCTTTTGGCCTCACAAACGCGGGGGCTACTTATCAGAGAGCCATGATGGCTTTGTTCCACGATATGATGCACAAGGAGATAGAGGTCTACGTGGACGACATTATTGTGAAATCGAAGGTGGAGTCCGATCATATAACTCATCTCAAAAAGCTATTCGATCGGCTCAGGAAGTATAATTTGAAACTCAATCCAGCCAAGTGCGCTTTCGGAGTACAGTCGGGCAAGCTCTTGGGTTTCCTGGTTAGTGATCGGGGCATTGAGTTGGACCCAGCAAAGATTAAGGCCATTGGGGATATGCCAGCACCTCGCACAGAGAAGGAGATAAGGGGATTCCTGGGGAGAATAAACTTCATCAGCCGTTTTATATCTCACTTGACGACTACATGTGAGCCGATTTTTAAATTGTTAAGAAAGGGTGCTTCCCAAGAATGGAATGAGCAGTGTCAGAGGGCTTTTCAGATCATTAAGAAACAACTGACGGAGGCACCAGTGCTGGTACCCCCGAAGGATGGGATCCCTTTGTTTATGTATATATCCGTCAACACCATCGCGATGGGATGTATGTTGGGACAGAAAAATGAGGCGGGTAAGGAGCAGGCCATCTATTACCTCAGCAAAAGATTTAGCCAATGTGAGCAGAATTACACTCCCATCGAGAAGACTTGTTGTGCTCTGGCCTGGGCCGCGGGAAGATTACAACACTACCTCCATGGGCATACAACGTACCTGATATCAAGAATGGATCCCCTAAAATATATTTTTGAAAGGCCCATGCTGAATTGTCGATTATCCAGATGGCAGTTAATCTTACAACAGTTTGACATGGTGTACGTGACCCAGAAGGCCATGAAAGGGCAGGGAATTGCAGATCAGTTGGCAGAAGCCCCAACGGGAGGGATGGAGCCGTTAGAAACCCCTCTCCCGGGCGAGGATATATTCTGGGTATCGCGCGAAAAATGTGATGACGAGGGACAATTCTGGAAGCTGTATTTTGATGGTGCCATGAATGCCGAGGGGGCCGGAGCCGGAGCGGTCCTAGTCTCTATCACCGGAGAACAATACCCCGTGGCCACTAAACTTCGTTTCAACAATTCGAACAACACCGCTGAATACGAGGGGTGTATCTTGGGACTCCGATTGGCCCGTGACATGGGAGTAAAAAGACTAGCGGTGTTCGGGGATTCAGAATTGGTAATCAGACAAGCAATTGGGGTATACAACACTAAGGAGCTTCGATTACTTCCATACCATCGTTGTGTCACCCAGCTTATGCAAGAGTTCGAAGATATCGCCTTCCGCCATATTCCTCGGGGACGAAATGATTTTTCCGATGCATTGGCGACTTTGGCTTCCTTAATCCACGTGATCAAGAGTAGGGACAGTCCACAGATTGAAATCACCGTACAGAATGCCCCGGCATATGAGGAAAATGTGGCAGTGTTATCAAACGAGGTGGTGTTGACAAGGCAGCCCGGGTATCACGACATAAGGGAATATCTGAGAGACAGATCCCTTCCCGATCAGGCAAATCGGACTGAAAGGATGAGAATTCAAAAGATGGCGATGAAGTTTTACCTGAGTGGCGATTCACTTTACAAAAGGGATGCCGGGTTGGGACTGTTGCAGTGCGTAGATGAAACACAGGCCCGAAAGATTATGAATGAAATACACGGTGGAGTGTGTGGGCCCCATATGAGCGGACCGATGTTGGCCAAAAAGATCTTGAGGACAGGGTATTATTGGTTAACGCTGAAGGCCGATTGCGATGATCATGTCAAACGGTGTTATCAATGCCAATGCGCACCCGGTAATGTGATCCATACACCTCCCAATGAACTGCATTGTATGACCTCCCCATGGCCATTTTCAATGTGGGGAATGGATGTAATCGGACCAATAGAGCCCAAAGCGAGCAACGGGCACCGGTTCATTTTCGTCATGATCGATTATTTCACCAAATGGGTAGAGGCAGCTTCTTTCCCTAAAGTAACTCAGGAGGTCATCGTCAGCTTCATCAGGAATAATGTCATTTGCCGATATGGGCAACCTGAGGTTGTGGTCTCCGACAATGCCAAGAATTTAAACAACGCCCTCATGAAGGGACTGTGTGACCAGTTCAAGATTAAGCATCTCAATTCCGTCATCTACCGTCCTAAGATGAATGGGGCAGTGGAGGCTGCCAATAAGAACATCAAGAAGATCATGGCGAAAATGTCTGCCAATCATCGGGGATGGCCGGATCTGTTACCCCTCACCCTGCTGGCATACCGAACATCCACGCGTACTTCTACGGGAGCAACCCCTTACGCCTTGGTATATGGAATGGAGGCTGTCCTGCCAGTTGAAGTTGAGATGGCGTCCCTCAGAATAGTGATCGATGCTCAGATAAGCGAGGAGGATTGGATGCAAAGTCGATACGACCAATTGGCCCTAATTGATGAAAGGAGGGTGGCTGCTGTTTGGCACGGCCAGCTATATCAACAGAGGATCTCCCGATCATACGACAAAAGGATCAGACTTCGGAAGTTCAAGGAAAATGATTTGGTGTTGAAAAGAATCATGCCTTGTCAAGACGAAGCCAAGGGGAAGTTTGCCCCGAACTGGGAAGGGCCATTTGTGATCAAGAAAGTACTATCCAGAGGAGCCCTCATATTGCAAGAAATGGATGGTGAGGTATTTCCACAACCCCTCAATGCTGACTCGGTGAAGCGGTTCTACGCTTAAATCATCATTTCTGTTTTTCCTTCGAGAGCGAACTACGTAGGACCTGATCTCCCAACTTGTGGGGGTACGTAGGCAGCCATCATGGCGCGGTCCGATCCTTTAAAAAAAAATAATCCTTTCCCTAACCAAAACCAATTTTCGATAGCCAGATAAAACCTTCCTACACCCTCAAAACCTTCCCGAAACCAACTGCCTAACCAGTTTCATCCCAGAATACATACCCTGATCCAAACCAAACAGTTATCCAAAATCTGAGATTCAATCCGACGAAATCAAAAGGTGTGCGGCAATATCTGTCAAATCTCCATCAAGTCTTGAGGAAAGAAAGAAGGCGAAATGTCAAAATCATGGTCAGTTGGATAAAATGATGATCCAATGGAGGGCAATAATACGACAAAAGGGGAAAATGGCTAAATTTAAATGCATGTCTATATATATAAGTCGTTTTATTACAAGATTTCTCTTTCAATAACTGATGAAACCAACATAGTCTATGCAGGAAATAAAATAATCTACAAATCTGAAACTAGCCGGAGCAGGATGGACAGGGTGGTGGATAGATCTGAAGCATCAGCATCTCCTGCAATCTGCTGCCCCATCATATCAATACGATCCAGTAAAGCAGTAGCTCGGCTGACAGTCCCAAAATGAGCATCTACCACTGCCCTGGTCTGAAATACAATGGCCTCTCTATCAGCAATGGCAGCATCTCTAGCCCGAATGGCCTCATCTCTCTCGGCAAGGGCGGCATCCCTCTCGGCTTCAGTAGTAATCAGGGCCAGGCGGAGTCGGGAATCCTCAGCGACCCGACTCGGGGCAGAATCGGCTGAAATGGAATGGTCTGCGGTATCTTCTGTGAAAATCACTCCAGAGTCATCAAAGGCCCCCTTCCGACTCAAACTAGCCGAATCCAGGTCTCCACGCAACCACTGTACGTAGGCAAATGTCTGGATGTGACAGCTCGCACTATATTCGGCAAAGATCCTGCGATCCCAAAGCTCGTATACCTGCAATAGATCCCTCTCTGTACAGGATGATATAAGGAATCGGTATGCGGCTGCACCCGCGAAGGGGTGTAAATCCTGTGTCTGATCAAACTGCCCCATAACCACCAGGGGATGATAGGTCGTCACGCCCCTTAACCCAGCAATGGGAATGAAATCCATGTCAGGCACATGAGTCAAGAAGCTCATAAAGGAGCAATAACCCGAATAAACCAGGAGATGAAAGGGATCCTCGATGATCGACAGAAATGCTGTCCAGGAGGCCGCATCCGTACAGCTCACGGGACGAAACGAAAACTGCGCGGCTATGTTGTGACTGAAGCAAAACCCTTGGCGACGGAAATGGCCGATGGGACTAAGATGACTCATGAACCACATGTACAATAAGGTCGAACTCCCTCTGAAGAATCTCCCTCGGAAGGACTGGCAATATGTGGCCGACATGTAGGTATCCGCCAATATCATGGGGAGAATGGTGTGATCCTCCTGAAGGGCCCTGACGGCCGCAACAATCCGCATGTCCAAATGGTCGGATCCTGCAGGCAAATACAAAACTGAGATGACACAGGCCATCAGAACGTCCACTCTCAAGGCATCCCAGCGCTCCTCGGACACGGAAAAATCACCGAGGAAAAGACGGAAACTGTCAGATGAGCCAAATCGGTCGATCAAGAACTGAAGAGGAACCATATGGTCTGATGTGATTACCGGTAATAAGACAGCCCTCCGCAAACCGGTGAAAGTCAAGAATTGACGGCGCATGGAACCAACTGTGACCCTAGCACAAGGGCCGTCCAGCGGCAAGCCGGTAAAGCGGGCATACTCCTCAAGGGTGGGGGTCAGCTCTACTATCCCTAACCTAAACACCTGACGGGCAGGGGCCCAATAGCTCAGAAGACCATCCACAAAGCCCGCTGGCACCTGAAAGGTCAGTAAGGACCAAGAATGTCCCAAAAGACCATCTGCGATAATCCTGTCTGCCGGCAGTAAACTGTCCAACCAACGGAAGAGGCTGCCAACCAACCCTGTGGGAGGAATGGAATCCAAACGAACCACGACATCCGAGGACGACATCTGTGGAAAAATAGTATCAAAAAAGACTGTACAGGGGTCGTTTCTCTATCCATAAATAAAAGAGCATGCATCATACAGTTAATAATAAAACAGGTGAATTCCATAAAAATGAAAAAGAAAACTGTGCATAAATAAATAAATGAGTTCAGTACATAGTGCATAAATGAAAAAGAAATCTAAGCAGGTGCCGATACAAAAGGGGCCCTATCCTATCCTGGTCTAAATGAAGTCAGTATCGTCTATGAAAGCAGGATCCTCGAACTGATCTCCTGGAGTCGTCGAGCTCGGAGGACCAAAGTTCATATCAGGGATGTAGGGATGCGCTGTGGCATCAGATGAACTCGGGCCTGCATCATAACCTGCACCGTCAGGATCGTAGGTGTAAGCCTCCTCCGGGGCCCGGCCCAACCCCCGAATAAACAGCGACAACTGATCTACCTGACGGGTCAATGAGGCGATCTGCTCAGCGTGGGTAGGGGTCCGAACACAGGCAGCCCAATCGGTCATCGTCACCGAGCCTGGAACCATATCTCCAAGAAAGAAAGTGGCCCGAGTCTGAGGACCGATGGTACGGGGCACCCACCATGTACGGAATGCATCACTCGTAGTGGGACCCGTGGAAAGCATCCGACCATCCTCCCCGGCGAGCATGATCTCCGAGGGCTGAGAATCCAGCGGCCAGAAAGTAGTGAAAGAAAGGGAGTGCGGGATGCGGATCTCTCCAGTGACGCATCTGAATGCGCGCTCTCCCAGATACATCACCCAGCCTCCAACACTCTGCAAAGTGAGGCGACGGGTGGAAAGCTCGAACTCCGGGCCGGAAGGATGCCCGTCAGCAAACCCCACAGTCAGATGCTCGGAGAGGTAGGGAATCCAGACGACGTCGGCAGCCGTGATCAACTCCAGCTGAATACGACAATGTGCAAAGCTGCCCGACACGGGGACCTCCTCCAGAGTACTGTGATGCCATCGCCGACCTCGAGGATAAGTGTCCGGGCCCAGAGTAGTGATAGGCCTCAGACATGGCAGCCGCTCGTAAGCCCAGAACTGTGAATAGAAACAAGGCAAGGCATGAGTCACTATCAAATACAGAAAAGAGATGAAAGGAAAAGAAATACAGTAAGAGAGAGGAGGAGGGGACTCACCAACAGAAAATGGTAGAAGCCGAGCCAGGCATCAGTCTGTCCCTCTGAGCGTAGACGCATGCCGTGGAGGAAATAGGCAAAGGTGAATGACCCCCAGTCATAATCACCGATGCGGTCCACATCTCTGACCGCTCCTACGACGCTGAAATGAATGGTGGAGGAGTTGTTCCCCAGAAAACAACCCCTCATGATGGTCAGGAACAGGCGTCGTAGCAGAATGTCCCTGGTGCCCTGATCTGCTGGAATAGGCAGCGCATAGAGACCCCCGACTGCATCGACTGCCAAGGCACCAGATCGGATACTGCGGGCCTTAAAGACCCGGTCCTCAGCAGCGAAGCCCAGCAAAGCTCGAACCTCCACAGGAGTGATATCAAGATCCAAGGGGACGCGGGACCCGGTAAACTCAATGCCGGTAATGTACCTCCAGTCCCATGGGGTCAAAACGACCTCGCAGTCGAGGAGATGAAGAGACTGCGTCTGGTGGAACCATCGCTCGGATAAAGCCCTCATGTAACCCCAGGGGCACTGGCGGGGGATGATAGTGAAGAAATGTCGGAAGCCCCAAGAGTCCACCATCGCCCGATAATCACTGTGCAGGGCCGCGTAAAGGGAATAGATGTTGAACCAGTTACCCCTCGGCTGGGTAAACTCGGGTACCTGGGGCAATCACCAAGGGGTCAATCCGGATAAAAAGAGAATGGGGAAATTAAGAATGAAATCAGAATAGAGCTGAAATATACCTCGTTAGCCACGAGAGATGCCGAGGGGTGGCGACTAAGATCCCGACCCAAAAGATCGGGTATCTGCACAGAGGCGCCAGAAGGAGCCTGATGAGTAGGTGGAGCCGGTGTGCTGGAGGATGGCCCCTCTACCGCGACCTCCGGAGGGACAGCCTCCTCAACGTCCGGATGACCAGGACGAATAACAGCCTCCGTCAAACGACGAGCCTGACGGGTCCGAGGAGGAACAGGAGTAGGTGCAGCCCTACGACGGCGAACACCCGAAGTCCGAGAGGCGGAGGAGCTACTGGGCGTATCACGATCCATAGCTGGAATAGAACGGGCGAGAAAGAAGGTAAGTTTCCTTTTAAAATTATGTAATGAACATTCTAAATTTCTAGCCTCATCATATGATTAATGCAACATGATGCATTTCAAAAAAAAAAAAAAAAAAAAAAAAAAAAAAAAAAAAAAAAAAAAAGGCAGAGTTCCGTTTGTAAATTGGACATCCCAGGCATAAGCCAAACGTGTTTTCCATCAATCAAAGCCTCAAACAGATCTAAATTGCATTCATATATGTAATTACAGCATGTAATGCATGGTTTTTATTGCAGAAAAGGAATAACAATATGAGGGATCGCCTCATGAACATAAAATAGGACTCACATAGTTGATACATAGCATGTATATATGATGGTACATTACATAGCATTGTAAAGCATACATTTTATCTCTAAACATGCAAATAGTCAGATGTATAGCAAAACATTGACGAAATTGAAAAGTGACCGGTCAAAGTGTTACCTGTAGCGTGTAGATCAATCCTACCGGAACAGTTTTTGCAGGAAAGTTGAAAAATCGACAAAAGCCCTTGCGAACAAGCAAAAATCGCGAGGAATATGTGTGAGTTGGAAGTTGAAAGTGACAGATCTGGAAGCGGGACGCGGCATATAAGCCCGATCTTGGCCGCAGATGTATCTGCGGCTGGCCGCAGATCCATCTGCGGCTGGCCTTGGTGGGCCCCGCCTTGCTCCCTTGAAGCCATCTGACGTGTTGAAGTGAAAAGTTTACGAGATGGGTGACCGGCGACGATACCCGGCCCCGACGAGACGATCGACCGGCGACGATAACCGGCGATCACGAGATGGATGTCCGGCGACGATAACCGGCTCCGACAGATAACCAACCGGCGACGATAACCGGGGGTTACGAGATGGGTGACCGGCGACGATACCCGGCCCCGACGAGACGATCGACCGGCGACGATAACCGGCGATCACGAGATGGATGTCCGGCGACGATAACCGGATACTAACAGATAACCAACCTGCGTCGATAAGCGGGGTGTACGAGATGGGTGACCGGCGACGATACGCGGCCCCCGACGAGACGATCGACCGGCGATGATAACCGGCGATCACGAGATGGATGTCCGGCGACGATAACCGGCTCCGACAGATAACCAACCGGCGACGATAACCGGGGGTTACGAGATGGGTGACCGGCGACGATACCCGGCCCCGACGAGACGATCGACCGGCGACGATAACCGGCGATCACGAGATGGATGTCCGGCGACGATAACCGGCTCCAACAGATAACCAACCGGCGACGATAACCGGGGGTTACGAGATGGGTGACCGGCGACGATACCCGGCCCCGACATGACGATCAACCGGCGACGATAACCGGCGATCACGAGATGGATGTCCGGCGACGATAACCGGCTCCGACAGATAACCAACCGGCGACGATAACCGGGGGTTACGAGATGGGTGACCGGCGACGATACCCGGCCCCGACGAGACGATCGACCGGCGACGATAACCGGCGATCACGAGATGGATGTCCGGCGACGATAACCGGCTCCAACAGATAACCAACCGGCGACGATAACCGGGGGTTACGAGATGGGTGACCGGCGACGATACCCGGCCCCGACGAGACGATCGACCGGCGACGACAACCGGCGATCACGAGATGGATGTCCGGTGACGATAACCGGCTCCGACAGATAACCAACCGGCGACGATAACCGGGGGTTACGAGATGGGTGACCGGCGACGATACCCGGCCCCGACATGACGATCGACCGGCGACGATAACCGGCGATCACGAGATGGATGACCGGCGACGATAACCGGCTCCGACAAGATAACCAACCGGCGACGATAACCGGGGGTTACGAGATGGGTAACCGGCGACGATACCCGGCCCCGAGAGACGATCGACCGGCGACGATAACCGGCGATCACGAGATGGATGACCGGCGACGATAACCGGCTCCGACAAGATAACCGACCGGCGACGATAACCGGAGGTTACGAGATGGGTGACCGGCGACGATACCCGGCCCCGAACGAGATGATAGATTGAAAGAGTGAACCCAAAGACTAACAAACACGGTCAGGGGGTTAATACATTGACACTATTACGAATGTCTTGCATGCATTACGTCTTGTGTTGCATCATAAGCTATACGTGTGGCATCATGTATGTACTGTCATTCTGACGAACTGTCATTCATGCATCGAGTGTCTATTCTTTATCCTGTTCATTTCATTTATCATTTCATAAACATGATAAAGAGGGGCAGCTGTAGACACCCAAATTTTGCGTTTCCTTCTACTAACCTTGACAGGAGGGCGAAATCGTCAATTGAACCAGCTTGCAGGAGCAAAAGAGCGGGCACGAGGGCGAGCGCCCGGCACCGCCGCAATGTTTTGGGCAACCCAAGTTTACGTGACAATAAGGCCGTCCGAGGCAGGCATTTCCGAATGAGGTGGCACGTCCTCCCGGAAGTTCCCCCCGGACTGCGGAATACGAGCCTGTCAGCGAAAACCGACGTTGCGGTACGAAAGTCGAAGCGTGGCACGAAAATCGAGAAAGTCAAGCCCGCCAGCCGCGGATAGATCTGCGGCCAAGTGGGTGCGCCAGCACGGAAACCAGGAAATCAGCACTAACCTGAGTGCGATGGGAGGCGTGCCAGCTGGCCAGCCGCAGATCCATCTGCGGCCAGCCGCAGATAGATCTGCGGCTGGCTCTGGCCAGCCTATTTAAGCCAGCTTCGGCAGCATACAGGGAGTTCAGCAGTTTTTGAAAGAAGAAGAAGAAATTCAGCAAGAGCAGCAGCAGAAAATCGGGAATAGAGAGGAAAAACACCATAATTTTTGCAACAAATAGGAGAGAAAGGAAGATCAAAAGAGAGGGTTTTTACTCTTTGATTTGATTGTAACACACATATTTCTTCCATTCCAATACACAAGTCTACTTCCATTTTGGTATCAATTGCAAGGTGAAATTTCCCTTTATTCTAACAATTTATCATATCATTTGGCTAAAATTAATGTAGTCTTCATGTAATTTATTGTGAAATAATGAATTAGGGATTATTTGCGAGGGTTCCATTGGAACAAAATTCTTCTTAATAACCCGATGATATTCACGTTTTGATTTCTTGCTTGTTGTATAAGAGATGTATTGGTTGTGGTCCCTTTAATTTGCTATTTAGGATGTCGTGATATTGTTAGAATTTCCGTGTTGGTTATTTATTGTAATGTTTGATTTGTGAGTACGTAGTAATCGTGGTTGTGAGCCTAGGAAAGCGACCCCGTGGTCCGAATCCGATGACGGACAAATTTTGACGTATGTATTCAGGAATAATGCAATCCTTCGTTGTGAACATGTAACCGTCGGGCCTTAAAACGACGCTAAGGCGAGAATCGGATTTAAGGCCCCGTCATAGTGAAAAGATGGGATTGTGTGCGTTTGGGGTTTATTTTGATGGCTTACATGCCCATGAATAACCCCGCGCTTTTTATTGCTTCATTTGATTTGTGACACCAAAAGAATTGATTTCAAAACTAAAACAATGAAGACTTTCATAAAATCAATCAAAGTAGGATATTAGAATCACGAGGTTAAAATTTGAGAAATGTTAATGAATGTCGATTCCTATCTAACGAGGAAGCTAAAGAAAGATCGTTTTCCAAAACACCACACAAAATGATTTTATAAATAAAATGACGTTTTACTAAACCTTGATACATAGGGCGAAAGAGATTCTAGAAATTGCCTATCATTTATGAAAGCAACGTATAAATCTCGATTCCTATTTTGGCCAAGGTTTAACAAACTCGTGTTTTACCAAAATGACACCTAATGAAAATCTCATAATTTTGGCAATTAAAATCAAACCTTTCTTATAAAAAATCAAGCTTTCTCGTATAAATCAAAAGACATTCCGAAGCGTTCTCAAATTAAAGCACGACTTTCCCTAAAAAATCCAAATGATTCTTTCATACAAACTCACCACAACATTCATATAGGCACACACATACACACGCGCGCGCACACACACACACACATTTTATGAATTAAAGGATAGAAAAGCATCAAGATTGTGGTAACCGTGTTTCACGGAAGTCGAGGGGTGCCTAACACCTTCCCCTCACTTAAGCAAGCCCCCGAACTCTATGAATCTCAATTCGCAGACCAAATTAATTCGGAGTCACATATGAGCCAGCGATTTATAAAACACGAAAAATTCGGATGAGTTGGTACATCCACTTCAAACATACCAACTGGCGACTCTGGTTAATTGGCTCATCACAAAACACGATCTTTCAAAACCCCGTCGACATCAATGCCGACCTTTTCCAAAAAATCATTAAATCAAAAGGCTAAAATTTGGAAAAGACTAAAAGACCAAGAGGAAGAGAAAACCCGGCGTCGACATAGTTGTTATCAAATTATGTTAAATTTATTAATTATTTTGTAACTAATAAATGAGAAATTTTAACCCACAGGTAGAAGGGTATTCAAATGATAAGTGACCCTGATTAATTATTATCTGTTTAAATAATACCTAGAGGCCATTAAATTTTGTTAAGCTGATGGCTAGGTAGTAATTAAATTCGGTGAATTGTTTATCTGCTAAATGAATAGCATAAGTGGGTATAATTACGCAATGCTAATGGATAAACCAACTCTACCAACTGATAGGTTATCCAAGGTCAAGTAATTAAAGCTAAGATTTAAATTGTAGCTGAGCAAACAGGCAAGTTCCTAACCCTAAACTTCTTACATTATTGCAAGTTCTTCCTTACTCAAACTTTTTACCTTGAGCAATACTTCTAAAACCTTATGCAGTATTTTAATTCATGCAAAAGGTATATATTATTGCAAGTATTCCTTAAGCTTGAATTTTATCTCCAAGCATGCTATAAGTGGTCTAATTACTTTTAAAATTATTCCACATCTGTGTATTTATTGGCATTCGCACTCATGCATTTGAATTCGAATATTGAATTAAATTCAGAAGCTTTATGAACCATTCATGGTTAAGTCTGAACCCTTGTTCGGTCAGACAATTTTGTGAGAATTTATAAAAGCTATCCGAACCAATCAATGGTAAGGATTCTTAGACTGTATGAACACCCCTTTATTTATAGGGGAGTACCCCACGTACCGTATATAAGGTACAAATAGCAGAATTAAATGTTATGCATATACATAGGGTACGCGAGGCTGATCCCCTCAAGTACGTTATTCTGTAGCCAGTAACCAGAGGGTCAACCAGCTATTGACTCCTCTGGAAGTTATCGTTCAAAGTCTATTTGACTATCAATTGTTCTAAAAGCATTTATTGTTCTTGTGCTTCTGATTTATTCCATTGTTGAAATCCCTTTTTATATCCCTTCATCATGATATATCCTTATTGTTGCACTTTAAACTTGCTGGGCAAACTTGTTGCTCATTCTTGCTATATCATGATTTCATTGCAGCTAAACCCGAGACGTCAGGGAAGAATAAAGGGAAAGAAAAGATGAAATGATAGACTTCTTGTAGCTGACCTTAGATTCATGTGTTAGTTATTTACTGATGTAATTTAAACCCTGTTAGCTATTTAGGGTATGGATTGTGTAAATGTTTAAGGTTAATCGTATTCTGGGACTAGTAACACCTTGTAATGAACAACGTATGTTTATTTTATTCCGCATTTTAGATACCATATGTTGTTATAGGTGGATGTTTATGTTGAATCGTGATGACCGGATCCGGGTATTTGGAGACCCGAATTTGGGGGCGTCACAGGTTGGTATCAAAGCTGTAGGTTATAAACTTTAGGATCGCGAAACCTAGGTTATAACCTTCATAGTAAACTCGTATTGAGTGTTAGGGGATAAATCGAGGAGATTTATCATATGTGGTTTTGATGAATTGGGGAATTCATCGAGTCAAGTAGTACCCAATGAAATATAACTTCATTTCTTCAATGAATATATTTTATTGCTGTACTAATGTTAGTTTTTGTGTGTTTGTAGGATGGCTGATATAGGAGGGACCAGTGGAGCCCGTGAGGAGGAGGAGGTATTTATAGACATCCCAGTAGTTGCTGAGCAGCTGGTGGGGTATGCTCCTACTGCCCCAGGAGTACCGCTAGAGGAGTCCGAGCCGGAGGAGGATTACCAGAGGGAGTTACCGGAGCCCGTTGTGGGTAGGTTGAGTGATGAGGTCCGGGCAGTCAAGACCCAGAGGAGGAGGACCCTGAGACCGAGGGAGAGGAGCCACCTGCTGATATCGACGGCATGGGGTCCACTGCTGATGATATCATCGAGGGGTTGACGGACAGAAATGAGGAGCTGGAGGCTCGGATTGCTCATTTGGAGGAGCAAAACCAGACCCATCAGTATATGGAGGACCAGTACAGAGACCTGGCCTACCAGCTCGAGCCTGACTTAGGGGTGGCCAAGGTACAGCTGCAGGGCTACGAGTCCTCAGCACAGCAGGTCGGACCACTGCTACATCAGCTAGTGGCCCGAAACGCTGAGTTGAGGGAGAGACTGGAGCAGCGGGATCTGCAGATCGCCCACCTGAGGGCGAAACAGGAGGCCATGAGGTTTGAGGCCGGACTGGAGGTGGCTGCGAGGATGCGCGTCAGGGAGGCCTGGGCCTGGGAGGCCAGGAGGGTTGATCAGCTGGAGGACCAGCTAGAGGCCAGAGCAGTGAGGATAGAGACCCTGGGGCATGCCTTGGATGCAGCCTACCGTAGACCCCGGACTGAGATAGGGGAGTCCAGTCGCTCTGTTCGCCGCAGGATCGGGGATGGAGCAGTCCCTTCTGGTCAGCAGGCTCAGCTCCGTCATGATGTATAGTGATGGGATAGGATGGTTGTTTAGTTGTTAGTACAGTCAGTCCCACTTTTGTTTATGTTAGGGACATAGTCATGTTTGTTTATGAAACTTTATATTTGTTGTTATGGATGCGGTAGCAGTTAAAACCACAACATTAGTGGACTTGAGGGAGGAAGGTTAGGATTCCCCACTTTTGTCTAAGGGGAAGGGTTATTGATGAATAGGACACAGTGGCGCATTTATAGCAGTATGCCACAGGTTTCGTATTGTAACAAACGGTGGTATATGAATATAAATGCAGATGTTTCACTTAAATCGAATGTGCTGATAAATATTTTACCTTTAATTGTTTATTTTAATAACTATGATGTAAAATGTGAATCTATAGGTAAAAGTCATCAGTTTCCTTATTCTAAACCATGCCAAGGGGAAGGCCACGTAACCGACAGGTCGAAGAGTCAGAAAGTGAGGTTGGAGACCAAACCAACCCAATGAGAATGTTCGCGGAAATGCTGGCCGAGGCTATGCAATCCAGACCACCACCTGAGAGAACCCAAGCTGCAGCTGAGCCAACGCATCATCTGGCAAACTTTATAGATTTCAAATTGGTCGGACCACCTGAGTTCAAGGGAAACTCTTAACCCAATCGAGGCGCAGACCTGGATAGAAGAGATAGAGAAGGTCTTTGAAGTAGCAAGGGTGGCAGAGGAACAGAAAAACAAGTTTTGCCACTTTCATGCTAAAAGGAGAAGCCAACTATGTGGTGGAAGGCCAATCGGGGCCGAGTTGAAGAAGGCACTGTCGCTTGGGATCGTTTTAAGGAAATGTTCTTGGAAAATTACTTTCCAGAGAGCATGAAGCAGGGAGATGGAGATCAAGTTCCTGGAACTGAAACAAGGAAACATGTCTGTGGCTGAGTACGCGGCTAAGTTTAATGAGTTGGCACGGTTTGCAGCTCACCAAGTCAGCACCGAGGAAAGGAAAGCTCGCAGGTTTGAGCAGGGGTTGAAGCCATGGTTATACCGTTCTGTGGCGGTATTAAAAATCAGAAACATTCGCAGAATTAATGGAGAGGGCAATCATTGCAGAGGGTGGCAGTGAGGCCCTGGCTAAGTACAATCAGGATAAGAAGAAGGGTCATGAGGGCCAGAAGTCAGGAAGCAGCGGGGGCAGCAACCCCAACAAACGGAAATGGAATGAAAGTCAATCTTTCGGGAGCAATAAACCCGGAGGAAACCTGTCTGGAGGGGAGGCAAGGAAACCAGGCAGGTGCAGTAATTGTGGTAAGAACCACACGGGGGAGTGTATGAAGGGAAAAAGCGTTTGCTACAAATGCGGGCAACCGGGGCACATGGCTCCCCAATGTCAGAACAAACCAAAGGGGGGATGTTATTCATGTGGAGCACCCGACCACCAAATCAAGGACTGTCCGAAGAGGAAAGGTGACCTCGGGAGTGGCAACAGGAACAACAACAGCAACAGCGGGAACAATAACCGGCTGAGCTATGGGGCACCAGCCAGTCAAGCTAACAGGCCAACAGCTCGCACATTCAATATGACAGTCCAGGATGCAATGGAATCCAAGGACGTAGTGTCAGGTATCATCCCAATCAACGATATAAATGCATATGTGCTATTTGATTCGGGTGCCACTTGCTCTTTTGTTTCCGAAGAATTTGCTAGACAATTAAATATACCTTGTGAAAAGTTAGAACACCCTATAAACGTAGAAGTAGCCAACAAAGAAATTGTCCCCGTAGAATACATTCATAGGAATTGTTGTGCTGAATTGCGAGGATTTAAGCTCAACGTGGATTTGATACCCATTCGGCTGGGAGAGTTTGATGTAATCCTGGGAATGGATTGGTTATCAACCCACGGGGGCAGTTATTGATTGTAAGAAAAAGTGTGTACACCTGAAGACTCCTAATAAGTCGAAGGTAGTATTTTACGGCAGTAAGTCACCAAGACAATCTTGCTGTCTTACTATGATGCAAACAAGGAGATTACTCAAGAAAGGTTGCATATGTTATTTGGCCCATGTGGTCGATACCCGTCAAGTAAGGGATGAGATGGGTCAAATACCAGTCGTGAGAGATTTCACTGATGTCTTCCCCGATGAACTTCCGGGACTGCCGCCGGATAGGGAAACCGAGTTCGTTATCGATTTGGCACCGGGAACCGCACCAATATCGAAGCCGCCGTATCGAATGGCACCTGTAGAGATGAAGGAGTTGATGGTGCAACTGCAGGAACTGTTAGATAAAGGTTATATCAGACCGAGCGTGTCCCCGTGGGGAGCACCAGTTCTGTTTGTAAAGAAGAAAGACGGTTCAATGAGGCTTTGTATCGACTATCGGGAGTTGAACAAAGTTACGATTAAGAATAGGTATCCGCTTCCTAGAATCGACGACCTGTTTGATCAACTTAAAGGAGCGAAGTACTTTTCAAAGATCGACTTGAGAACAGGCTACCATCAGCTGAAGGTGAGGCAGGAAGATATCCCGAAGACTGCATTCAGGACTCGTTATGGGCACTTCGAGTTCTTGGTAATGTCATTTGGATTGACGAATGCGCCAGCAGCATTCATGGATATGATGAACAGAGTGTTCAAGCAGTACTTGGACAAGTTCGTAGTCGTATTCATCGATGACATCCTGGTGTATTCAGGAACAGAGGAGGAGCATGCTGAACACTTAAGAGTTGTATTAGAAGCTCTCAGGAGGGAGAAATTGTATGCGAAACTTTCGAAGTGTGAGTTTTGGTTGCAGAGGGTACAGTTTCTGGGTCATGTCATAGACAAAAATGGTGTTTCGGTGGACCCAGCAAAAGTAGAGGCGGTTATCAACTGGGAACAGCCGAAGACACCGACAGAGATCCGGAGTTTCTTGGGATTAGCGGGATACTATCGGAGATTCATCCAGGATTTTTCAAAGATAGCATCGCCGTTGACCAATCTCACCAGGAAAACAGTCAAGTTTGTTTGGTCGGAGAAGTGTGAGGAGAGTTTCATGGAGTTGAAGAAGAGACTCAGCCAAGCACCAGTGTTGACCTTACCAGACAACACTGGGGGTTTCGTAGTGTATAGCGATGCATCGCACAAGGGTCTTGGCTGTGTACTGATGCAACACGGCAAGGTCGTGGCGTACGCATCGCGTCAGCTGAAGGATTATGAGAAGGGTTATCCGACTCATGACTTGGAGTTAGCAGCGGTAGTTTTCGCCCTGAAGATTTGGACGCACTACCTATACGGGGAGAAGTGTGAGATATATACACATCACAAAAGTCTGAAATATATCTTCACTCAAAAGGAGCTGAACATGAGGCAACGCCGATGGATAGAATTGATCAAGGACTACGACTGTGAAATTCTGTACCATCCGGGCAAAGCAAATGTAGTGGCTGATGCCTTAAGTAGGAAAGGCAAGGCGAAATTGATGCAGCTGACAGTCCAGGAGGAGTTGATAAGGGACTTTGAACGTCTGGAGCTGGAAGTTAGGTATCCAATGGAGGGGGACGAAAAGGTGTTCGCCGTGACGGTAGGTCCAACTCTACTGGATAAGATACAGGAGGCTCAAGAATTTGATGAAGAATGCATTGACATTAAGAAACAATTATCGGAGGGAAAAGCATCGAAGTACAAGGTTGACAGCGCAGGATTGCTGAGATTCGAGGGAAGGATCTGGATACCCTATGTACCGGACCTAAAGGAAGAAATTTTGCAGGAGGCCCATAATACAAGATTTTCGGTACATCCAGGTAGCACCAAGATGTATCAAGATCTTCGTCAGCATTATTGATGGCCGCATTTGAAGGGGGAAGTTGCAGAATTCGTCAGCCGGTGTTTAACTTGTCAGAGGATCAAGGCTGAGCACCAACGGCCGAGCGGATTGTTGCAACCCTTAGAGATTCCCGAGTGGAAGTGGGAGCACATCACAATGGATTTTGTGGTGGGACTTCCAACAACGCAAAAAGGTCTAGACGCCATCTGGGTGATCGTAGACCGGTTGACCAAGTCTGCCCATTTTCTACCGATCAAGATCAGGTACAAATTGGAACAGCTGGCAAAACTTTATGTGAAGGAAATAGTATCACGACATGGAGTGCCGGTATCTATTGTGTCTGACAGGGATCCGCGCTTCACGTCAAATTTTTGGAGAAGTCTGCAGGAGAGACTGGGAAAACAGTTAAGAATGAGTACGGCATATCATCCCCAGACTGACGGTCAGAGTGAGCGAACAATCCAGACCTTAGAGGATATGCTTCGGGCAGTTGTGATGGACTTAAGTGGCAGCTGGGACGATCACTTGCCGCTGGTAGAGTTCGCCTACAACAACAGTTATCACGCTAGCATTGGTTATGCCACCATAACGAAGCGCTATATGGAAGGAAATGTCGAACGCCGTTGTGTTGGGATGAAGTTGGTGAAGGAAGATTGATGGGGCCTGAATTGGTCCAGCAATCGGTGGAAATTATTAAAGTAATAAGACAGCGGTTAGTAGCAGCTCAAGATCGTCAGAAGAAGTACGCCGACTTACATCGCCAGAAACAAGACTTTGAAGTTGGTAGCTTGGTGTTTCTGAAGGTATCACCCTGGAAAGGGAAGATCCGTTTTGGGAAAAAGGGTAAATTAAGCCCTAGGTTCATAGGACCTTTTGAAATATTGAGGAGAATAGGCGAAGTGGCGTACGAGGTAGCATTACCTCCTGAACTTGAGCACATTCACAACGTGTTTCATGTATCAGTGTTGCGTCCGTATAAACCAGATTACAAACATGTCATCTCCTATGAACCAATTCAAGTCGAAAAGGATTTATCGTACGAGGAGATTCCTGTTCAAATACTGGATAGGAAAGAGCAGAAGCTGAGGAATAAAATCATTCACTCGGTGAAAGTTCTCTGGAGAAATCACGCGGTGGAAGAAGCTACGTGGGAACTTGAAGAGAAGATGAGAGCAAACTATCCGCGATTATTCGAGTAACCTTAGATTGAAATTCCGAGGACGGGATTTTTATAAGGGGGAAAGGATGTAATGTCCATGAATTTTAAACACTGTATCAAATTTAATTAAATAAATAATTTCATTATATTTAATTTTACCAACTTAATTGGATCCATGTGGGTACTATTAATTAACTATATAATTACATGGCCCGATAATTTTCTGTGCGTTAAAGGTACTCATTGATAGTTTAATTAAATTAGTGAGTTGACCCTGAGATTCGATTGCCAGAAATTTGGGAAAATAATAAATAAATTTATTTTATTAAATAATTCGGATCAAGGATTTTTGGTAAAACAAGTATTTAACTAATTAATTAATTAATTAATTTAATTAATTATTCAATTAAAATAATAGGGGCATACGGCTTATAACTTATTTGGGTCATCCCTTTTATTTTATTCTTATTTTATCATCTTATTTGGACTGGCCCAAGTTCCCATCTTGTTAGATTAAACCCAAACCTTATTATTTTCCACTTGGGTCACCATTTTGATTTAAACCAGCCGGCCCAACTAGCAGGTAAGCCCAAACCAAACTCCACCGGGTTGGGTCATGAAAAACGGGTTGACCAATTTGGGGTTGGGGATTATTAGAGCCGGTGATATCAATTGGAAAAAAAAAAAAAAAAAAAAAAAAAAAATCCAACCAGAGGAAACCGAACTCTCAACCAAGCTAAATGAACTCACACCCTCAAATCCAACCGAAGTAAACTCTGGCCTTTCAATCAGCTGAACGGGGGTGAGTGATTGACAGGAGGAAGAATTGCCAGACGCACGCCGGCGACAACGGGAAGCAGCCAGTGGACAGACGGGTGGAAACGGGGTAGCGACCAAGCGCTCAACGAACGGACCAACGGTCCCTAAAATCCGGCGAAGCGACCGGCGACAGTGCGCATGGCTCGAGAACTGCCGGCGTCGTCAGTGGACTGAATGGGTACAGTCGGCGGCAACTCTTCTCCTACCATGGGTTATTGACCGAGCAAGTGGGGTATTGCCTAAATAATTCCTCCTATAAATTGAGCCCTAAATTCCCCAAAACTGACGATCCCCTTGTATTTTGGTGAGTCCAAATTTAGGAAGAAATTAGGGTTCGAAAATTTCAAAGAAGAGAGGGAAACAGGGGAGGTTTGGTCGTAATTCCCAATTTCAACTGGAGTGAATGTCCAGATTTGTTGAGTACTTTGGACGAAGGAGGAGAACCGCCCGCCGCTCAATCCCAAGGTATAAGGTAGTTCGAGTAGCTAAAATAAATTCCTAGTTCCCAATTTGTGTGGGATGTATTCAGATTGTATCAATATATTGATGGGTATTATACTGGCTTATCTTGGTTAAGAATCTAGGAGTTATTTTTGTTTAATTCTGTTTGATTTTAAAATGGGAAAATCTGGTTTGAAACGATTGTATTGGGTTAATTAGCTCTCTGTACTGGATTGCGTTGTGCATTTGGGTTGGTACTGCTTGTAATTTTCTTGTTCTTACCCTGTACTGGGTATTGGTATAGGGATTGAGTGGTTGATATTTTTTTTTTCTTTTCTTCTGTGCTGTTATATGGTCTTGTTGGGCTATATATTGAAACTATTCTGGGACAGGAGAATTGTAGATGGAATCAATTTGATAGATTTTCCCAGTATGTTGTGTTTAATGTCTAGAGTGAACCTTGTTCCTGTTTGGGGACGGTCCTTGAAATTGAAGTCAAGATTTTAGTAAGGTTAAATAAAATTGTGCCTATTTGGGTTGGACAACTTAACAGTTAGGTTGGAAAAATCTGTTACAAGGGCTTGGTTACCTCACTAACTAACTGTGGCAACATCAATCCAACTGATTGTACTATCATTGACTCAACATTTGATTATGCAATTAAAAGCTAATAATGACACTTGTAGATTAATCGGTTACTATAAATATAAATAAAGATAATAAGAATAATTATTTATTATTTATTTCTAATTAATAAATAATAAATAAATATGAGTAAAGATAATTATTTATTATTAATAAATAATAAATAAGATACTAATATTTAATTATTATTTGATTTAAATAAATAAATTACATATAAATAAATATAATAGAATAATTATTTATTATTTATTACTAATTAATAAATAATAAATAAATATGAGAGAAAGATAATTATTTATAAATAATAAATAAGATAGTAATATTTAATTATTATTTGATTTAAATTAATAATTAAATATAAATAAAGATAATAGAATAATCATTATTATTTATTACAAATTAATGGATAATAAATATGAAGTAAAGAATAATTATTTATTATTAATAAATAATAAATAAGGATAATAATACTTAATTTAATAATAATAGTAAATTAAATATATTAAGTGTGTGTAGGATTGATACATTAAGTATTAAATCATGGTAGAATAAGGAACAAGATTAATAATTACTCAATTATCCTTAAGGTAAATAGTAATTAAGTAAATAAAAGATTAAGTAAAGAGACCAACTGCTATTTTGTTGTTATCAAATTATGTTAAATTTATTAATTATTTTTGTAACTAATAAATGAGAAATTTTAACCCACAGGTAGAAGGGTATTCAAATGATAAGTGACCCTGATTAATTATTATCTGTTTAAATAATACCTAGAGGCCATTAAATTTTGTTAAGCTGATGGCTAGGTAGTAATTTAAATTCGCTAAGTGAAATTGTTTATCTGCTAAATGAATAGCATAAGTGGGTTATAATTACGCAATGCTAATGGAATAAACCAACTCTACCAACTGATAGGTTTATCCAAGGTCAAGTAATTAAAGCTAAGATTTAAATTGTAGCTGAGGCAAACAGGCAAGTTCCTAACCCTAAACTTCTTACATTATTTGCAAGTTCTTCCTTACTCAACTTTTTACCTTGAGCAATACTTCTAAAACCCTTATGCAGTATTTTAATTCATGCAAAAAGGTATATATTATTGCAAGTATTCCTTAAGCTTGAATTTTATCTCCAAGCATGCTATAAGTGGTCTAATTTACTTTTAAAATTATTCCACATCTGTGTATTTATTGGCATTCGCACTCATGCATTTGAATTCGAATATTGAATTAAAATTCAGAAGCTTTATGAACCATTCATGGTTAAGTCTGAACCCTTGTTCGGTCAGACAATTTTGTGAGAATTTATAAAAGCTATCCGAACCAATCAATGGTAAGGATTCTTAGACTGTTATGAAACACCCCTTTATTTATAGGGGGAGTACCCCACGTACCGTATATAAGGTACAAATAGCAGAATTAATTGTTTATGCATATACATAGGGTACGCGAGGCTGACCCCCTCAAGTACGTTATTCTGTAGCCAGTAACCAGAGGGTCAACCAGCTATTGACTCCTCTGGAAGTTATCGTTCAAAGTCTATTTGACTATCAATTGTTCCTAAAAGCCATTTATTGTTCTTGCTTCTGATTTATTCCATTGTTGAAATCCCTTTTTTTATATCCCTTCATCATGATATATCCTTATTGTTGCACTTTAAACTTGCTGGGGCAAACTTGTTGCCTCATTCTTGCTATATCATGATTTCATTGCCAGCTAAACCCGAGACGTCAGGGAAGAATAAAGGGAAAGAAAAGATGAAATGATAGACTTCTTGTAGGCTGACCTTAGATTCATGTGTTAGTTATTTACTGATGTAATTTAAACCCTGCTAGCTATTTAGGGTATGGGATTGTGTAAATGTTTAAGGTTAATCGTTTATTCTGGGACTAGTAACACCTTGTAATGAACAACGCTATGTTTATTTTATTCCGCATTTTAGATACCATATGTTGTTATAGGTGGATGTTTATGTTGAATCGTGATGACTGGATCCGGGTATTTGGAGACCCGAATTTGGGGGCGTCACAGTGTGGCCGACGACGATACCCGGCCCCGACGAGACAATCGACCGGCGACGATAAACCGGCGATTACGAGATGGATGTCCGGCGACGAAAATCGGCTCGACAAGATAACCAACCGGCGACGATAAACCGGGGGGTTACAAGATGGGGTGACCGGCGACGATACCCGGCCCCGACGAGGACAATTGACCGGCTACGATAACCGGGCGATTACGAGATGGATGTCCGGCGACGAAAACTGGCTCCGACAAACGGTGACACCTGTAGATAGAATCATATCAAAAGACTGTACAGGGGTCATTTTTCATTTTAAATGTTGTGTCACATGAATTGAACAAGTGATAATTCTGTTACGTGATCCATGCAGGTTAGGTGTCAAGGTCCTAGCCTATCAGAGTCAAAAGCAATGGTGGACAATGGGGATGGGAATAAGGTGATTACGAGAGGGGTGACCGGATACGAGACCCGGCACTCACAGGACAATTCGACCGGATACGAGGACCCGGCGATTACGAGACGAGCGACAGATCAGGGATTGATGCATTGAACCCCTTGCAAATGTGTTGCATGCCTTACATTTTGCGTTACATCATAAGTTGTATGTGTTGCATCATGTATGCACTGTCATTCTTATGCACTGTCATTCATGCTTCGGGTGTCTATTATTTATCATGTTCATTTCATTTAACATTTCATAAACATGATAAAGAGGGGCAGCTTGTAGACACCCAATTTTTGCACTTCCTATACTGACCATGACACGAGGGCAAATTCGTCCATTGGGCCGGCCTGCGAGAGCAAAGGATGGGCACCGGAACGAATACACTCGACGTCACCGCAACGATTTGCAAATCAAAATCGACGTGACAGCAAGGTCGGTCCGAATAATGAGCATGCCCGAATGGTGTGGCACGTCTCCCAGGTGATTCACCGGAACTGCAAATTATAAGCCTTGTCGGCGGGAATAAAAAAACCAAACGTCTCACGACACGAGAAGAAACGAGGTGCGGTTTCGGGAATAAAATCGAGAGAAATCAGCACCACCCAAGCCGCGGGATTGAATGTCTGCGGCCAAACGATTATTAAATAATAATGGTGGTTGCGCATTGGGAAAAAAAAAAAAACTTTCGAAACCAGGAAAACCAGGTTGAGTGCGCGCATGGGGGGTGGCCAGCCAGCCGCAGGATCAATCTGCGGCTGGTGCCCTAAACCAGCCTATTTCAGCTCAGTTTCTTCATTTCAGCAAGGGATTCAGCAGGAGGAGCATAGGCTCGGGAGAAGGCGAACAAAAGAAGAAGAGAAGAAAACAGCAGATATTAATTGAGAATTATATTATAGTGAGAAATTGTACCCATTTTTGTTGAGATTACCATATCATATATTTCTACTTTATTCAAATACACAAAATTCAATATATATTTGTGGGGATTATTTGCAAGGTGAAAAATCCTTTGTTTTAGCATTTTGTTTTTACCATTTTTGTTAAGCTTTTCGTCATCTAAAATTATATTTTAAATGTAGTTGTTTCTTGTATATTGTTGTGAAAATCCTATGGATTGAGGGCTATTAGTGAGGGTTCCCAAATGGATAGCGAAATTCTTTCCTAATGGCCCGATGATATCCATGTTGATGAATTTTTTAGCTCGGTTGTAATGATGGTATTGTGCATAGATTGTTTAGATTGCTATTTTTTAGGGATCTTGTGGGTGTGTAGCGTATTTTGGATGTGAGCCTAGTGAGCTGCGACCCGTGGTCCAAATTCCGATGTATGGAACATCTTATTGATCTGTATGTAATAAATTCGATGTACCTTCCATTGTAAATATGTAATCGTCGGGCCTTAAAACGACGCCAAGGCGGAGGGAATCGGGTTTAAGGCCCCGTAATAGTTGAAGTGATGATGATTGTGGGCGTTGGGGTTATTTGGATGGCTTACATGGCAATGAGTTAGCCCCAATGCATTTTAATGCTTGATTTGATTTATGAGATGTGATATTGATTTCAGAGTCTAAACAATAAGAGTTTTCATAAAATCTAATCAAACTAGGTTATTAGCATCACGAGGCTTAAAAATAAGAAGTGCTAATGAATGTCGATTTCTATGTAAAGGAGAAGAAGCTAAAGAAAATCGTTTTCAAATCGTCACACAAAATGATTTTATAAATAAATGACGTTTTATTAACCGTTGTTCCATAGGGTTAAAGAGATCCTAGGAATTGCCCATTCATTTGAGTTACGAATGGCTACGTATATGATTTTCGATTCCTATTTTGACGAAGGTTTAAAACTCTTGTTTTGCCAAAACGACCACCTAAGTGGAAATCTTGCAGTTTTGACAAATAAAATCAAACCTTTCTCATAGAGCTTATCTCGTGTATGCTGTTGAAAAGGACATTCCGAACTGGATCCTTGGTTTCCGAGCGTTTTTCAAATTTAAAGCACGGACTTTCCCTAAAAATACCCCAAATGATTTCTTTCATACAAACTCTACCACAACATTCACACAGGCCACACATACACTTTACACGGTTAGTTTTAGTGGTATTGGTTTTGGTTTAGTGGAGTTTTGTGACGCGCACACACACATTCTGAGAATTAAAGGATAGGAATAGCGTTCAAAGATTGCGGTTAAAACCGTGTTTCAACGGAAGGTCGGGGGGTGCCTAACACCTTCCCCTCTGCTTAAGCAAGGCCCCCCGAACTCTATGAATTCTCGAATTCGACCAAACCAATTAATTCGGAAGTAACATATGAGCCAGCGATTTTATAAGAAACGAAAACTCGGGCATGAAGGTTGGTACATCCATTTCAAATATACCAACTGGCGACTCTGATTAAATTGGCTCATCATAAAAAAACGATATTTCAAACCCCTGTCGACATTCAAGCCGACCATTTTCCAAAAAATCATCTAATCAAAAGGCTAAAATCGAGAGGGAAAGGACAAATATCGCATAAGCGGATGTAAAACCTGGGGGCGCTCGACAGAGATTGAATGGTGAGAAAAGTAAGACTGCTAGATATTAGATATCTAAGGAGCTCTTCCAATCTGAGAATAGCCGATGGCCACTACAAGTATAGACAAATATGCCTCAAAAAATGGATCAATCTGAACTTGAACAATTGGGAAAACTGGGTTTAGTAATGGAATGGAGGAGATGAATCCAAGATTTGATGCTATGCAATCACTTCCGGACTCTAATTTCTCACAATTAGTTATTGTGGAATTTCCCACATGAATAAGCTATATGTCAGCCTGCATGAGTTGGCTTAAACATGTTGGAAAAACTGTAGAGAGTCAGTGTCCAACTCCAAGAAAGGACGAAAGTTTTACAGGTAAGATAATTCTTTTCAGGAGAGCAGGAAGAGGGCCAAAGGATCTTCTTAAAAGAAGAACAATTCAAAAGAAGGTATAAGGAAATGTAATAGCTAAGGGACACTAAGAACAAAAATGATGACAGATAGTAAAGGAGTTTGCTTCCACTTACAATAAGCTTGGACACTAGGAAAGGAAACTGTAAGGAGCATTCTTGCAGAGGCTAACTAAGAATGATGGTTTAGTGAAGCTGTCGGTTACAGATATTATAGGTTTGTTCATGATTGAAATAAATCTTTTTGTAAGTCAAGGATTCTACTTGGGTATTGGATACCGGCTATAGTTCTTCACATATGCAATCCAATGCAGAGACTAAGCAGATAGTAGATAAGACTAAACACAAAGTAAGTTAATCTTACGTGTGGAGAATGGGAGCAATGGTTTGCTACATTTAGCTGGTGGAAACTTAGTAGAACTTATAGTTAGACTGCCTTCATGGGGCAAGTCTATAAAGTTAATAAGTTGTTATTTATGTTCCAGTTCTCTTTAGAAATATTATTACTTCCGTTGTTGGACAAGGAAGGTTCTCGTATTATATTGAAGAACCATTGTTTGTTCTATTTATAATTGATAATGTTGTGTTTGAAAAACTGGGACGATCACTTGATGGACTTTGTAAACTTGGACTTACATGAAAAAATCAGTTTGCATTAATTTTGCAAATTGAACAAATCCTTTATCGAACTAACTGTAAATAGAAAAGGAGATGGATCATTCAAAGAGCTTGAATATGTGTATTTTGATAAAATACAAGTCTGAAACTATTTGAAAAGGTTCAAAGAATTCAGAAATGAAAACATAAATTGACAAAGTATTATAGATTCTGTTGATCAGATCGAGGAAGGAATACTTGTGCAATAAGTTTCTAGATTCATCTTCATAAATGGTTATTTTCTCATAATTAGACTCCTCCTGGATACGCAATAATTAATTGGTGTATCTAAAAGGAGAATTATGTACCTTGTTTGGGACATGGTAACAGTCTTATAATGATTTTTACCGGACCATTCCAGTATCCATCTAGGGTTTTTACCCTAGAAACGGCTCTACATATCTACAAAATTAAGTGGGTAAATCCTTCAAAATCCCAGCTCCAAGACTTCCATAAAAAGTTTCATGGATCCGGGATGAATTTCCTAGTCTTAAGTATGTTAAGATGAAGGGGTTGTCCAACTTATGTGAAAAGGTTTCAAAAGATAAGCTTGGGGACAAAATCTGACAAGTGCAGGGTTGGTTTGTGGGATATCACTAAAGAAAGTTTAGGATATTAATTACTATTAATCCTACACGTTGCCTTCTTGGATAAAAGTGTTTATCATTGAAGGAGCTGAGTGGGAGGATAATAGATCTTGAAGGGAGTTTAAGAACCACAAAGTACTACAAGTCAAAACTGAGGAACCTGTAGATTAGACCTATTGTACCACTAAGCCGAATAGTAATCTGGAAGAGTACCAAAGATTACCTAGTGAGGTATTTGGCTTGTATGCAATTCATCATAGAGGGATGGCATGATAAGGAAACGCATCATAGATGATGATGACTCCAGTTTATATATGATGAGGGTATGAAATAGTAGACACTCAGAGAAAATGGCCAATATGGCCATTAAATCCCGAAATGGGACTCCATGCATTATCTATGAGAAACCAATTCCGAGTATGGAACTCTGGTTACTCCACCGAAACCGTGGACATAGTGCCTAAAGGGTGTTGTATATGGGTTTTTGAGGAGAAAGACTAGGTGCAAATGGCAAGGTGGGAGACCTATTAAGACTCAGGACCTTGTTTAAAAGGTTTCAAATAAAGTCAAGGGGTTGACTGTTGATAAAACCTTGATTACTGGGTAATGCTCAAGTCCATTTGGATTTTGCTTGTGATTGCAGCTTTATTACGAAATCTGACCAAAATGGATGTGGAGATGTCCCTTCCTCAATAAAAGACCTTGAGGGAGAATGTATGTATGAATACAGCCAGAGGAATTTGTTTCAAAGGTTGAAGGCAAATTCGTGTTTTAAGGTACGATGATCCATTTATGAGATTGAAGCAAGCTTCTTAAAGATGGAACATTTCGTTTTTGATGAGGACAATCAAAAGAGTTTGATTTTATCAAAAACGTACACATGAACCTAGTGTATTACAAAAGGGTTGATTTATTGGGAAGCACATGGGGGACCATTCCTAGTATTATATGTTGATATACTACTGAATATAGGAATGACACCAGTGCTAAAATCAGTAAAGATAAAATTGTCATAAAACATTCCTCCATGAATAACTTGGGAGGAACATCGCTATAAATTCGGGGATATAAATCTATATTAGATAGATTTAAAAGGATGATGTTCGACTTGGACTCAGATGGAAACTTATATTAGCCATTCGATGCTAAAGGCATTTAGCATGGCAAACTCCAAGAGGATGGGTCTTCATGATGATGAAGCCATGGAGTGTATCTCTCTAAAATTGTCTCCAATTGAAAGTAATAGAGATCGCATGATGTTACTATCATGTATGCAATGAATATACAACGGCCTGATATTGAATCAGTCAATATTTTGGAGAAGATCATCCTGAAAAGACAGTGAAACATATATGCCTGAAAAATATCTTTAAGTACCTTTAACCGGTACTAAGGATGTGATCATGATTAATGGTGGGTCTGAAATTAAAAACTTAGATGGTTTAAACAGTACTCAAGTTTTTTCAGTGACTGACCAAGACGATAACAAATCCCACTTTAAGGTTAATTCGTTACCTTGAATGGTTGGTGCAGTGAATTTGAAAAGGTTCCCATAATAGCAAAGAGTTGCTGATTTAGTGACAAAGACAAAGTATATAAGCTGTAATGTGAGTTATATGAAAGTTGTAAGTTGATTGTTTGGATGAAAAGTTCATCACCGAACTAGGGAATAGTTCCTAAGTCTCATCTTGGATTCAAAACATGTGTATGCGGCAGTTTTCATTTAGATTAGGTATGAATAATTGAAAAGAGGAGAAACGTCACTATAGAGATAGTGGATTTTCAAGAACAAACATTGCATATCCATTTACTTGAAGCTTTATCCAAACAAACAGGATGATCGTCACCTTAGAGAAGATGGGTATTAGTTTACCATGACGATTGGTCTTTAGTGCAAGTGGGGAGACTTGAAAAGTAGTTATTGCACACAAAGCCCAATCATATTTGATATGATGTAGCATATACTTTGTAATCTTATTCATTATTAATAAATGAATTGATTTTCTTAAAAAGGCATTTTACATTATCTACATAGTGTAGTTATATTAAATGTGATAAACC